>VDFB02338463.1:0-18323 GCA_007258455.2 Sequoia sempervirens
ACAAATGGTTTTACCTTCCTTTGTTGTTGATACCCCTTTGATTGGCCCTTGCTTAGAATGGGATGTGTGCTCCTTTATGGCTCTATTGAGGATCCTTACTATGTGCTTGGATGCAAATGCAAGTGGATGTAATTGAAAATTGGATGAGTTCACAAAATGGCAGCATGTAGTTGCAAAATGACTAAGTGTTTTTAAAATGCCCTTGAGGAGGGGGTATTTATAGAGGAACTTGAATTCTCTAGAGAATTCAACGGTCAAGATTGATCCAACAAGGTCAAGATGAAGGGCTATGGTGGGTTGAGAACCCACAAGCCCTCACATCTTGACATGTGGAGGGTGAAGTGGCCAAGGGGAGATGAGGTGTAAGTGATGTGTCAAAAAGGTACATGAGGTGGAGGAAGGACAAGTACCTTCCAAGTACATTGGGAGATGGGAAGAATCTTGGGTAAATAAAAGTGAATTAAAAATTCACAATGATTGGAAAAATCTGGTGGATAAGACAATGTTCCCAAAAAGGTGGGAGTTTGTCACATGTGACTTGATGTGACAAGTCAAATATTCTAGAAGGTGCATGGGAAAAGGGGATTCTAGAAGGAATAAAATGTGAATTAAAAATTCACATGGGGAAGAGAGGAGCCTAGGGTGAATAAAAAGGAATTAAAAATTCCTTGGGAGATGGGGAGAGTTGACCAAGGTACTAATTAGGTTTGACTAATCAGTAATTAGGGGATAATTAGGGGTTAATATGGATTAAAAGCCAACTTGCAAAAGTTGGAGGATGTGACACATCCTAATCAAGGATTAGGCATGTGCACATCCTTAATGAAGAGATTAGTAAATGGATTAGGATTAGATGAAAATGACATGTGAGGAATTAAATAAATGTAATATTTATTTAATTTAATTTATTTTGATGAAAAGGATTGAAGAGGGCAAGGTATTTAATTAATAAATACCTTAGGGATTTGGCAGAATTAAGGATATTAATTAAATAATAGTAATATTACTTAATTAACTCAGATAAGAGGATGTTTAGACGAAAAGTGATAAATTTGGATAAATTAAGTGTCCAAATTTGGATGTCTACAGTTAGTATGATAACAAGTAGAACCAAAATATCCAAGCCAAGAAGATACCTACAACTACCAAACCATCATAAACATATCCATCATTGTCAAAATCTCCCACTGAAAAAGTGTAATCAATCTATCCATGACATCATGATAACAATCTCCTCATGAAGATCAACCAAAGTCCCTCACACAATCAAAGAACTCAAATGTAACAAGAGCTCCCAAAAGGAAAAGTAAAACCATGATCCTCATACCAAAAAGATTCACTGCCACAACCTGAATCAGGATCCAATCCAACACCACTAACAATGCATCTACATAAACTATCATGACCTTCCAAAGTCTCTAATTCACAAGAAACATCCATGACACCATGATCACCACCAAATGTACCAACAACTCAACCCAACCATGTCCACATATTTGCATAATCATAGTCAACTGCATGGGTCTCATATCATGACTGTACCTAGTAATACCATCTCACCTCCTCAACATGACAACAAAACCAACAAACCAAGTGACTAAATAAAGCCACCAAAACTAAACATGCATCAACACTGAAATATCAATGGGCAAAGACAACCCATGTCCAAGTCCTAAATGCAACATGTAAGTATAGACTGCCTACAACATTACACAACTTTTAGATACAACAATGCAACATACAAATCCAACCATGTATTGATAACAATGTCAAATGAGAGAATAATCTGAGATGTACAACTGAGCATACAATAAATCCAACATCAAATCTCCAAGATCTGATCATCCATAAACTCATAGTATCACCATAGTCAAAGTAACCCATAAACAACTCAGATAAGGAAAACAATAAATAAACCATACCAAAATCATTTCAAACTTGATCCACTGTGTACTGCTTTGAACAAGCTTTCCATTGGTTATTCAAAGTCTAAAATCCAACTTCGTAAGCACCCAATATCACCTCTCAAAGCTCAAAATGAACACCTGACTTCCAACTAGCAAAACACTGCCAAAATTGTAAAATATCATAAATTCATTGTCACCACAGCATAGAGCACTAAGTTAGCTTTCCAACAAGTCTAAGAAGTTAAAAAATGGAGCACATGGGAAAAAGTTATGCCCCTCATTAAAAAGTTTCCCAATTATAGTATGTATGCCAAAACTAGTGGCTCCTTGGTGGTGGCGGAGCCACCCGGTGGTGCCACCCACCTATGCAACCGGACCCGAAAATTTTATTAATTTCAATTTAATTTTCAAACATTAAAAATTTCATGGGACCTTTAAAAAATTCATGGTGGATTAAATTTAACAAGGGCGATAGAAAAAAATATATTTAATATTGGGTACTTTATTTATTTATTTTCCCCAATAATAAATAATTACATTTTAGCAACTTAACTTATGTCCCAATGTTGCATGCAACATAAAGTGGCCCCAAGAATAATTACATTAAATATATTATTCAAGGTGTACAACACCTTTTTCCTAACATTTTGAAGAGCTGACACAATGTAGATGGTGTCGCCCACCAACCCAGTTCGTGGATTTTGATTAAGCCCAACAATGGCTACGTTAACGTGGTGGTGAAATCCATGCCTCACCAAATGTTCAGACGCTCACATGCCCCAATCATGGTGACCAGAGGTCTTGATAATTGTGTAAATGAAATGCTTTAGCATGGTAACGTTATGCACATGCGTCTGGCTCAGAAAGGCTTCACCCAAAATGTTGCGGACCACCTCCTCTTTTATCTCACTCTATATGACAAATATTTCCTTGAATTGGTTAAATAGGGGCCTGAATAGAGGATTGCATTTGATATCCTCCAGAATGATGAAATCATTCGCTGATACCCCGTCACTTTGAGCGCTACCCATATTGGATTCTTCTAAATGATGAAGTGTGGTGACACTGGTTGAATTTATAGATGGTTGGTTATAAATTTGAGTTATCCCTCTTAAATTCAGTGAGATGGAAACTTGGTTCGAATTAATGATTGATGTGAACCAATTTTAAATTTTCATTCTCTGTTGGACAATATACACATGCAATCATCTTGTATTTTCTTAAATCTTCATTAAATGCATGGTTGTGAGATATGTCCTTTAGTAGTCTTTGGTGTGAAAAAAGATCGAGTTTCCTTGCCTAACATATTTTGATCTTGTCAGTTTAATTATTCCGGCTAATCATAATCTTAGTCATTTGCAAGAAGACGATCAAACGGCAAGAGGAATCGACAATTTTAGTAATGGTTTTGGTAACCATTTTTGAGAATTCTTCGCTATATATTGGATGATCCAAAATGATACATGGTATGATCTCCATAGATACAGTGTGTTGTATTTTGAGAAGGAATATTTATCTATTTCTATATATTGCAATGATTTGTAATCTTTGAGTTATAAATTTTAATGTGGTGTTTAGTGTATCAATTTTTGTGTCAAGTTTACAATAAAGACATATTTTTTGTGTGAAATATACTTTATGGCATCCATTTATTGTAGTATAATATATTTTCTCTCAGTAAAGTAGTCATAAGTCCTTTCAATCTATGTGTTGATAGTTTATGGATTTTTGTTCTCCTTTCCACATTAGTGTCATTTTTATGAACTAGCGTTTGTCAATTTATCACTTTCTAGTTAAAAGCTACCTTGTTTTTAATTAAATCATGTGAGGGAGTTGTACCTCTTCAATTCAAAGGAAAGTTGCAAATGCAATTGTGACATTTCCAGAGTTGTTAGTGATTGGCCCAGTGCTTTAAGGGCGAATTAGAGTCAAAGTTATCAATCTATTTCAAGCTACCAATTCATTCGCTAACAGTAATACATAGTAGAAGTGTTATTTTTAGAGAAAATAAGCCTTCTTCTGTTACATTGCAGCTAGAAAAAAGCAAAGAAGAAGATGTGATTCAATTTCCTTCTACACCTGAGAAAGTTGAATTGAGGCCCAAGGGTAGACAAGAAGTTGAGGAGAGCTCATCTAGCTCTGGATCTTCAGAAGAGGAGGAAGAACCTCCAACTCAACTTGTTTTAGGTCCACAAGACATAGACAACCACATGAAAGATATTCACCTAATGATTGGAGATGTATTTTTGCTTTGAATACTAACATTGATGAACCCATATTTGTAGAAGAGGCACTAGGTATGAATTATGCAGAATCTTGGAAGATTGATATGGATGAAGAAATTAAATCTTTGAAAAATAATGATACATGGGATCTTGTACCATTTCCTAAAGGAAAAAAACCTATTGGTTGTAAATGGGTGTTCAAGAAAAAGATTGGTTCAGATGGAGGTATTGAGAAGTACTAAGCAAGGTTGGTTGCAAAGGGTTACTCTCAAGTTGAGGGTATTGATTATGGTGAGATATTTTCTCCTATTGCAAAAATGAAATCCATTAAATTTTTTATTCTATTGCTCCTACTTATGATTTAGAAGTTGAGAAAATGGATGTGAAAACTGCTTTCTTTCATGGTGATTTGGACTTGAGGATATTTATATGACACAACCAGAGCACTACATGGTGAAAGGTAAAAGTAAGTTGGTTTGCAAATTGAAGAAATATTTGTATGGCTTAAAATAGTCATAGGATGTGGTACTAGAAATTTGATACAAATGTGTTGAGTTTTGGATTTGATCATTGTGTTTATTATAAAATTGACGGTGATCATTTCCTATTTATTGCATTATATGTTGATGATATGTTATTTATTGGTAACTTGCTGCTAAATTTGAAATGAAAGATCTTGGTGCATCTAAACACATTCTTGGGAGGGAAATTAAAAGAGATAGAGAGAACATAAAGCTATGGCTTGGCCAAAGTAAGTATATCAACTCAATTGCATAGAGGTTTGATATGCAGGATTGTAGACCATTGTGTTTTCTTGTTTCAGTTGGAACAAATTTATCTATTTCAGATTGTCCAACATCTCCATCAAAGATGGAAGACATGAGAAAAGTGCCTTACCAAAGTGTAGTTGGAAGTTTGATGTATGCTATGGTTTGTACTAGAGTAGACATTGCCTAAGCAGTGGGAGTTCTTTCCAGATATATGTCTAATCCTGGTAGAGTTCATTGGGATGCAGTTAAAAGAGTCTTTAGATATTTGCATGGTACCTCAGATTATTCCTTATGTTATCATAGTAATATGACCGAAGATGATATTTCCCTTGATATTCATGGTTATGTGGATTCAGACTAGGCAGGTGATGTTGATAGCATAAAATCCACTAGTGCTTATGTGTTTACTTTATTTGGTGGTGCAATTAGTTGGATGAGTAAGCGACATGTTGTGGTTGCTTTGTACACTACTAAAGTAGAATATATGAAAGCTACTCATGCTTGTAAATAATCCATTTGGCTTAAGAGATTGTGTTCATATATTGGAATAAAACAAGGTGCAGTGACAATTTATTGCGATATTTCTAGCCAAGAACCCGACATTTCATGCCAGGAACAAGCACATTGATGTACAATATCATTTTGTTATAGATATGGTTGAATATGGTAGGGTGAATTTGGTTAAGGTAGAGACTTTGATGAATGTTATTGATTCTTTAACTAAGTCTGTGAGCACAAAGAAGTTCAGATGGTGTTAAGAGACTATGGACCTTTCAACCCCCAACAATTAAGAGACAATGTTTACTCCATCCTGTTGCTCTTTTAAGGTGCTTGACAAGTGAGAGATTTTTTGGGAAAATGTGTTTCAACCTTGCAATTATATAAAGGTTATTGTTGATAGGATCTATATATATATATGAATATATATATTTCCTAGTTACATTGATAGGTGTATACAATGGTAGCATGGGGTGGCGTTGAGGAGAAAAATGTGAGCATGTTAACTTTTTTAGGAAACTCCTAAAATTGGCCAACATACATTAAATAAATGATATATTGTAAATCTAGACCGTTAATTATTAGGTTTTAGATCTAATGGTGGATATTTTGTTGGCTTGTCTTGCCCTAGAATGTAACCCTATTTAATGAGGGTGTTGTATTACATCTACGGTAGAGAGTGATGTATTCTGAGAGTTTGATAACGGTTGTGTTGTCTCTAGATCTCTGAGTGGTGATACTCTTGTGAGAAGCTTGCTTTGTAAGTATATTGTAATACTTGTGATTGTTGAATAATATATTGGGTGGCTTTTAGAGTGTGGGGTTTTTCTCTCAAAAGGGTTTTCCCCAAGTAAATCGCTATGTCATGGTATGCATGATATTTATGTTAATTTTGTTTAAGTTTCTATAACTGTTAAAGATTTGTAAAGTTTTGCATTATTCTCCTCTCAAGATTAGTGTAGGAAATTTTTCCACTACCTTAGATTCCTTACAAGATAAAACTAAATGCAATCCACTAATATTTGTGGGGGATTTACAAATCGGATCATCAACCTATTATATCAGGAATGAGAATAAGAGAGGTGAAATATTATTAGAATACAATGAGAGGGAGAAATCTATTGATCTAAAGTTGAGGAAAGAATCAGAAGAAGCCAATACAATCATTGATTAGTGGTTGGAGCTCCTAGATGGAGAAAAATAATAAGCATCAAGGAACAAGAATACATGAGGATGAAGCAACTAGCTATAGGATCCATTAATCAAACCTTCCAGTTTGTGAAAAAGAGATGGGAAGAACTAGCCCTTGAATTCAATAAAAAGGAACCACACTCCCTGTAAAATTTTATAGCCATTATTAGAAGATATCAAAAGTATATAGAAATCGCCAAGGATAATATACTTAAATGGTTTACACTCACCTTCCACCCACCTCTTCTCCTCTATCTAGTGCCACATTGGATAGGGAGAAATCATGATCAAATTGAAACAATAGATAATATGAGGCTGACAAGGATTTCATGTCAAAAGGGCTACTATTTGAGATAGGAAAAGGGAGTTGATGTGGTGACAAATTTCAAGGAAATGACTCTCTAGTACAACCTTTGGTTTTAAACATTGCTTAAGGACAAGCAAATACTCTAGTTGGGGGGAATGATGGGCCTAGGAAATAACTAGTTTTCTTCCTTTTAATTTATATCTTTTAACATTTCAAGCTACTTATCTCATATACAATCACGAACTTTATATATTTTTGTCATTTATCCATCTTGAACCAAACTTTACCATGTGAAAATATAATTATGATATGAAGATGTTTGCATGGATAAATGTGTGAATGTTTATGAAATATAATATGATTATGTGTTAATTCATGGTTGATTAATAATGTGTACACTTTAGATGAAACTAACCTCTTGTAGTAAAAATAACTATAGCCTGCAACAATTGGATTGACCAGCTCGCAACCAAATGATTTCAGATAGATTTTAGGGGAGAGTCTAGAATATTGAGGATGTGATAGTTATAGTAAATAATGAAGGTGATCGTTGAAGTAGTCAATTGTGAGTCACCGAATCATCCAATAAGATGACAGGAGGAAGAAGTATGTATTGATACGGAAGCCAACGTGACTGTTTTCACAGAGCATGTCTTTGTCAAACTATTAGGACATAGTGCCAATTCTATTTGTCTTCTTCTATCTTTTTAAGTTATAGTTTTAGTTGCAAAGACTTTGTCTCTCTCTATTTTGAAGGAGAGTGGACATTTGCATTTAATTTCTATTTTTAGTCTTTATGCAAATAAAACTCCTCCTGAGCCTATATAGTTGGATCGATGGTTGAGGAGCATATCTAATTAGAGATATATTTTTTGATAGTTATAGTTTTGTTTCACATAAAATATTTTATTGCTAGTTTTTTGTTATGCACTCATGAATGAGAAATTTGTGAAGATTCTTGTCAAAGTCTAGAATTTAGTTATATGCAATTAAGATGTTCTAGTTTACTATTATGATTAGTTGATTCTAGTAGCACATATTTGATTTCTCCTATGGGTACAACAACTCGAGCAAGGGCCATTTGAGGTACTGTTCACCCACCTTAATTTCTATTATTAGATTAGATGTTTACATTGTTGCATTCATTTTAAAGTAGATTCTCAATTACATGCACATGAATGATACCTTGTATCATGAATTATGTTTTTTAATATGTCCTTGAGTCATTCTCTAGAGAGGTCAAGTAGTTAGAATTAAGAGCCAATAGTGTTAGAGAATTGCAAAGTTCAGGTTTAATAGTTAATAGTTACAATATTAAGCTAAAGGTACCCATAAAATCAGTAGCAAATTAATGTTATATCCCATGTTTTGTAAGTTAACGCTTTATTTACTTTTTTGACCTTTACTATTTTTTGGTACATGTGTAAACTACCTATACTCATTGATATAGGTCATGTAGAGTCCATGAATGCACATATAGTGCCAACATCATCCAAAGCTTACGAAGCCCTAACTAATAATTAAATGAAGTATTTGCAAGGGTTTAGTGAACTGTTCAACAAAGAACTCCTCTTCTAAATTGTGTGTCCAACACTAAGTTGACTAAGCATTAATTGAGGCCTTACAATGAGTTATCCATTTTTATCCCTGATGGTATTGTTGAGAAATTATTCTCTAAGATGAGCAATGAATTTGGTTGGAAAAAAATTGAGCCCAAGATCGAATATTGAAACTATGAGAACCTAGGTAGCCAAGAATTGGAGAGAAAAAGACTAGCTAGAAATCGCTGCACTTCTAAAAGGTATTTTATCCATTATTTTTTCTTGTGAAGAGGATCTTTGTAATATTTAAGAAGGGGGTTGTGGCTTGTTAACAAATCAACCTTGCCCCTCAGGAGATGGGATTTGGGGTATGATGCCTCTAAAAACTCCTTTAGCATGACGTCGATGTCGATTCATCTGCCTAGTTTCCCTATGGAGAATTGGGATGAAGAGGTTGTCAAAGGGGTTTCTAGTTCATTTAATCAACTCATTTATGTTTATCCTATGACCCTTGCAAGAAGAAGGATGGTCTTTGCTAGAATATATGTTTGTGTGGAACATCAAGCTAGTTTACCCTCTTTCATATGCATTAAATCCAAGATGTGGGAATGGAATCAAACCGTGGAATATGAATATATTCATTTTTACTACTTTAAATGTAAGAAAGTGAGACATTGAGCAAAATAGTGCCCTTCCCAAATTGTTAAACTAACTAAGAAAGTATGTATTTAAAGAAGGAACATGTAGATAATATGGATAAAATTTTGACCTCTCCTAAGAAGCTAGAATCCTTATCTTTAGCCTTGCTTCTCCTTTGAAGAAAGATCCCTCTTTTGAGGCTCAAGAAGCCAATATGCAAAGTAAATCACCTAACATTGGGTTAGGGTGATTGTCCTACTTCAATATTCTATCTATTGAAGATGAAGATATGAGTCTAAATCCTTGAAAGATGGGGTCTCCTCCTAAGATCATGGAAGACCCAAAAAATAAAGGGTTAGCAAAGTTTACAAATATTTGAAGAAAAACCTTGGGGGGGAATTTAGGGTCAAGTTTCAAATAAGGATTGTAGCCAAGACAAGTTTAGAAGGATTGTCCTCCCTAGGGAGTCAAATAAGAAGGTGTCATATCATTCGGGGGAAAACTATTAGGAAAAGTTGCGTTGTCCACCTTTCATAAGGTTATAATGTAATATTTTATTATTTGTGGCATACCTATGGGATCTAGGGACACATGCATCACATGGGTTAGCATTATTGGGGCCAATTTATGTGTTGTATGTAATATTGTGATAAATAGTTAATGCAAGGTTACACATTGGGAATATATTTAATATTGGGAAAAATTAGTACCAAAAAGTAAATATGGGGGTTAATGGTTTGGTAAGCTCATGGTATTACTCGCATGGTTTTATGTAATACCACTTGGTAGTTTTATGTGAGCTAATGTCTATAAAAACAAGCACATGGGTAGTTGTTTAAGGTTGGCTTGGCTATTTGGCTAAGGGGTTGAGAGCATCTCTTGTTAACATTTGTGAGGTTTGAAGCATGACATGGGATGTTTTGTTACATGCTTGTTCACATGGAGTGCTTGTAGAAGGCTTGATGTTTCAAAGGTGTTCATGGAGAACTCTAAATACGTATTGTAATATTTATTGCTATATAATATATGAGTGATGGATGCTTTTGGAGGTTGGGTTTTTACCTCTTGAGGGTTTTTCTAGGGTATATCTTGTGTCATATTTTGATGGTATGTTGTCTATTCTGTTGCATATGGATTTTTAATACTTTTTTGCATAGATTTATCTATTTGGGTTGTGGACATAGTCTTGGGTGGTTGCATATTTCCTTTCAAAAACCAACCTATCCCAATGAGCAATATTTGTGATGATCTAAAGGATAGCTCTAGGGGGGAGAAGTTGGGGTGGGATTTAGTTATGAAGGAGTTTAGCCAAGACAAAGTTGGAAGGAATTTCCCTCTTGGGGATCCACATAAGATGATGTTGATTGTCTTGAAGGAGAACCAATATTTCCCTTTGAGCATTGCCTTACCAAAATCCTCTTCACCTTCTCGATTGGACCTAGCTACTTAGGAAGGTAACTCCTCAATCTTCCTTGCCAAAAGTTTTGGGTTTAAAGAGAAAATATTTCTTAGGGGAAAGACAAAAAAGAAAGAAATTCATATAGCTCTAAAGGAGAGAAAAAAAAATCAAATCCTCTTCTCCACTTGGAGGGAACCTAAGAGTTCACACTAGGAGTAGGAAAAATGTAGACTGTGGTTTTGATCTTAAAATCCTAGGAAGGAAATCAATGAAATCTTCCAAGGAGAGAGATAGTAAGAGAGATGTTGTAGATGGAGTGCAAAAGATAATTTTGGATACATGCTCTAAGAGCACACCTCCCCCTAAATAAATAAAGATCATTTCACAAAATATTAGGGGGCTCAATAATTCTCACAAGCATGACCTCTTATTGAACCTTATCCAAGAACACAAACCAGATATAGTGTTGATTCAAGAAGCTAAGATGCAAATTAAAAAAAATGAATAACCTCAAGAACGTGTTTTTTAAGGATTGTGGGCTCCATGGATTTAAGTGTGGATGGGGCTTTGATGGGGTGGATACTCTTTGGAACCCTAGAGTGATTAAAGGGGAATTCCTATGGGAAGATCCTCACCATATTGCTACTAAATTCACTCATTTGGGGGATAAATCAGCATGGATAATTTCCAAGATCTACACTCCCAATATAAAAATACAAGGAAAAAACTATGGAGTAGTTTACAATCATTCATATTAATTAAATCTAATTGCAAGTGGCTAGTGATGGGAGATTTCAATGCTCCACTCAAGGAAAATGAAAAATAGAGAAGTTTCAACCTACTCTGGGTAGGAGGATGGATCTGATGAAGTTCATTAATGATCACACCTCAATTTATTTAGACCTATGTGGAGCAAACTTTACATGGTCAATCATAAGAATTGGGGACTCCATCATCCATGTAAGACTTGATAAGGCTCTCATTTCTCTTGATTGGTTGTCCTTACTTTTATGTTCTTTGTTTGCCCTCACTAGTGTTAATGGTGATGTTACTCACAACAACATGGTGAATAAATTCTTCATAGAAAAACCACGAAGAGCCTATCCTTCTTGAAAGACTTAACCAAAGACAACCCCAGGGGATCTGTATGATAGGACAAAGGTTGGCTTAGTTCAATTCCAAGTCTCTGGTAGTCAGGTCTTGACAGTACTAGGTTCACTTCAGGTTATGATGTGATATTGCTGTTAATCTCAAAGGGACTATGTTTGTTTGAAATCATATGTATTAGATGTTGGATTCTCAGTTAGATCACAAAATAATATCATGAAATCGAAAGATTTGAAATAATACTTCATGAACATCAATAAGTTTTGATATCACTTAAGTAGATTTAGCTTTAAGCATTCATCAATTTCATAAGAAATGAAAGATTTTCAACAAATTTCCATTCATTCATCTATTTTTTGAAACACTTTCAAAAGTTAAACATCTATTCTAAAAGAAAGCATAAAAAATACTGAAAATTAAAATTTCTCCCAGTTATTCTCCATGCATGCCCCAAAGAATTAACCAAATCAAAGCAAATTGCTTTATACTTCACCAGAATTATTCACAACTACATATAAAATGATGTGAGCTTTTAAAGAGAGGGGTTTTAGTTTGGACACCGAGTAGGTTTTGCATGCACCCTTAAACGATGCAACACACGGTCTTGTTTGATTGAACTAACAAAACTAGCTACAAAGATTCATGAGATAGGTAGTTATCAAATTGGCTTTAATATTGATTAATATCTATGTGCATACAAGTTTTTAGACTAGAATGATTTAGAAAACAGGAAAAAGGAACAAAACTTAGAGAAGTTTTGGCTCTTCTGGAATCCACAAATTTTGAAATTCACTTAAAAAGAAGTATCCCTTGGCCTTTTATAGAAGTAAGGAACAAGCATGATAATACAAATACATGAGAGGAAATCCAAGGGATGAATCACATCAAGGCACATGGAATGTAGTGACTAGTAAGAGGATTGCAATCGAAGTCAACAAAGGTAAACTCCAATCAGACGTTGAAGCACTTTGAGCTTTAATCCTTTATTATTACAGTTCCTTCTTGGAACCAAACAAATTCATTCAAACAAAATGTAGGAAATTACCATACATTCAGAATGATTAGGTGGAATTTTCATTCCTACATTAGGTTCATCCTTGATTCGAACATTCCAGGAATGTAGGAGGTATTTTTCCATAGCATGTCAAATTATGATATTGCTATCAGGATTCAACCGTGTAGTTTTGAGTCAAACTCATTGACCCATGTTTCATGAGTAGTGGTTCAACAAGAACCCATCTCTCATGATATCGAATGGTCCACTTAGCACTCATTGCATTTAGGTGATGCTCACAGAGGTGAAGCACTGGTCCGTCCCGGGAGGTCACCCATCCCAGTACTGCTCCAGCTCAAGCGCGCTTAACCAAGGAGTTTTCTCCAAGGTTAAGCCCGCTTGAGTTGTTACCCCATTTGCAAAACCTTCAGCAAGTGTTGTGTCTTATGAACCATTCATAATAGAGCCCCTTTAGCTCATTGGTGCAGGAGCACCCAGGGCCTTCAAGGATCACGTCAAGAACCAGGAGAGTACAAGGGTCAAGAGGACCTTCCAATCATGTCAAAGCATCAATTATGATGTGTTGAAACCTATAATGGCATTTGAATTTAATAAGTGTGTTGAAGATGTTAAAGGTTTCAAGATTCCTGATAAGGAATCCAGTCAAAAATGCAATGTAAGGGGCAAAGTATGTTTTAAGGGATTTGATTAAATGTTCTTAGGCTTTAGATAGGTTAAATAAGCTTGGATATTAAATATCCAATGGTCTTTAGGTGATGCCTATTAATAAATTTCAAGATTGTAAAATTCAGATTTTTGAATTTCACTTTGGGCGGGAAAGTAGTTTTTTGAGTTTTAATACTTTTATGCAACTTAATCAATACCAAACGGTTGGATCAGTTGGGGAAAGGATATACAAAGCCAAAATAATCATTTGTACGGAGGTTGGGCGTTTGGAGCAGGTACTGTACGGACTGTTTTCTGGAAATAGTGAAAAAAACACAGTTTTTGGCACTTTTATGGTGTTTTTTTGTTAAATACTTGATCTCTATTGAATATATGTCCAGTAGGATGCTTTAGGAGTTTGTGTTTACATATTTTAACACCATTGAAGGCTCTGAAAGCAGTGATAATTACTTTCTTTGCATTTTATATTGACTGTCCTAAAAAAGAACACAGATTTTTCACTAATTCTGAGGTTTTTCATGGATGATTGATCCATTTCAAGGTAGAATGCTGATGTGACCTGTGAAATGGATCATTCCTAACATGTATCATACATATTTAACCAACTAATGTGCAGGAAGGAAGAATATCAGGGTGTACACCAAGTTGTCAAAGGGAAAAGTGCTTGAAGATGGAGGCTAGGGTGTAGCAGCAGAAGATCTGCCTTAATGAGGGGCATGTTTTCGAGTTTGGATCAACTAAATATGTTGTCCTAATGGTTTAGAGTCAATGAGAAAGTTCTGGAAGTGATTGGAAGGTTAGTTTTCAAGAAGCCCTAGTTTTTGAGGCAAGTTGAGGAGGGGTTTGTGCTGGAGGATGTTATATGTGTCCTAGAGGTCTAAAAATTTGTATTCCTTGGTTTTGAGTCATTTTAGGAGACTGCTGAAATTTTCATGGTCAGGGGACAAATTTAAAGGGGGGTTTCTTTGTAAAAGTGGGCTAATTAGGCCTAGTTTTTGAGGAGACAGCAGATTTTGGAAGGGTTTGTCTAAAACAAGTGATACCAAGGTTTGGATATGTTGTTTTTAATCACAAACCACACTTGAAACAGTCATTATATTTTGGGTTCCTTTGGAAAGTTTGAGTGCAAAGTCAAAAAAATCACTGCAGGAGGCCTAGTTGGGCTAGTAGCCTAGTTAAGGTGAAAAATTGGTTTTGTGTCTAAGTCAGAGGGTTGGGCTTTGAAATCATTCAAAACAAGTTTGTTTGGGTCTCTTAAGAGTTTTCCTAGGGTTTGGGTCCATAAGGAGGCAAATAAGTCATGAATGCAAAGTTGAGGCTTTATCTTCAAGTTGGTGTCTAGAGGAAAGGTTGTAGATGAACCATTGAAGTTTGATAATTTGGTGAGTTTCTTGCAAAGATCCCTGACCCTCTGCATCAGAGTGGTATCAGAGCAGTGAGTAGGTCCTTTAGGGATTGGAGAAGTAGCAATGGCACCAAAAAACCAATTGGCAAGAGAGTTGGAAGAGTTGAAGGAGATCTTGGAGAGGGAGAGAAGAGAAAGAAGGGAACAAGAAGCAGCAAGAGCAAGAGAAGAAAGGCTATGGAGAAGAGAAAGAGACACTATGCAAGCAAGGATCAATAACCTTGAGAGGAGTAGGAGGAGAGAAGACCAAGAAGACCAAGAAAAACAATGAAGAGGATGAAGAGCATGTGAGGGTAAATCAGGAACAGCAAGCTGATGATACAGAGGACCCTGAGGAAAGGAGGTTAGTGAGGTTATTGAAGGCAGTACAGGGTCATGGAGGGAAGAGTCACATAGACTTACCTATCTATCAAGGGAAGATGGATAGTGAAGAGGTATTGGGATGGCTTGATGCCATGGAAAACTACTTTGAATTTGAGGAGATGGATGAAGAAAGGAAAGTCAAGTTTGCCAAAACTAAGTTGAGAGGCACAGCATTGACATGGTGGACAAGTTTCCAAAATGATAGGATGGCTAGAGGATTGGCAAAGGTCTCTACATGGGCAAGGATGAAGAGTTTGGTCAAGGAGCAATTTCTACCATCTGATTATACCATTCATGTGAAAAGGATGAGGCAAAATTTAAAGCAAAAGGACAAGGATGTGATGTCCTATACTGAGCAATTTCACAAGCTTAGTATCAGAGGAGGTTATGAGGAAGAGGATGAGAAGATAGCCAGGTACATCAATGGCTTAAGGTACAATCTGCAAGATGAGATTGGTTTGCAATTGCCAAGAACATTGGGAGAATGTTTTCAGTTGGCCATTAGAGCAGAAGAAAAGGTGAAAAGGAAGCAAGAAAGATCAAACAATGGTGGAAGAGGAGGTAGTTCAAACAGGGGCAGAGGTAATAGAGAGCAAGGACAAGGCAGTAATGATAAAAGCAGCAATGACAAGGGTAAAGAGATATTTTCTGATCAAAGAGGTGGATACACTCCAAGAGGAGGAGGCAGATTTGGACAAGGTAGAGGACCATTCACAGGTAGATGTTTCAATTGCAATGAACCAGGGCATCCTTCCTTCAAGTGTCCTAAATGGGAACAAGCTGATAAAGGCAGAGAAAGGAGAGCTAATTTGGTACAAGAAGAAGAAGATAAGAAGGAGGAACCAAGAACACTCATGGCAGACCCTGTGATTGATGGTGAGTTTCTCATGATCAAGCAAGGAGAAAGACTTCATCAAGAACCAAAGGTGAATAAGCAGGGTGAAACAGGGGAAGGCATTGGCAAGCTGAAAAGTGATAAGTTGCAGCAGGGTTATGAGATGGACAGTCCTCCAAATCAGTCCTTGTGGGATCTAAATAGTATCAAGATTGGTAGCATTGAATTCCCTATCAATGAGGGTAATAGTGATGAAGTTCTTCCACAAAGGAGGCATTGGAATGAGGGCAGCAATAGGACACAAGAACTCACTGTTTTCAAGCAGCAAAGAGGACATACTAATCCTTGTTTTGATTCTGTCAAGGATGCAGATTGGCAGAAGAGAAAAATAGTAACTTTAGGGGACTACCTGCCTTCTCATTGGAAGATGAAAGCACATATGAGCAAGAAATTTCTTAGTGGCAACACATGGGATACTTCTTGGGACAAGAGTTCTTTCTTTCCCGGGGAGAATGGTGCAGGAGCACCCAGGGCCTTCAAGGATCACGTCAAGAACCAGGAGAGTACAAGGGTCAAGAGTACCTTCCAATCATGTCAAAGCATCAATTATGATGTGTTGAAACCTATAATGGCATTTGAATTTAATAAGTGTGTTGAAGATGTTAAAGGTTTCAAGATTCCTGATAAGGAATCCAGTCAAAAATGCAATGTAAGGGGCAAAGTATGTTTTAAGGGATTTGATTAAATGTTCTTAGGCTTTAGATAGGTTAAATAAGCTTGGATATTAGATATCCAATGGTCTTTAGGTGATAATTATTAATAAATTTCAAGATTGTAAAATTCAGATTTTTGAATTTCACTTTGGGCGGGAAAGTAGTTTTTTGAGTTTTAATCACTTTTATGCAACTTAATCAATACCAAACGGTTGGATCAGTTGGGGAAAGGATATACAAAGCCAAAATAATCATTTGTACGGAGGTTGGGCGTTTGGAGCAAGTACTGTACGGACTGTTTTCTGGAAATAGTGAAAAAACACAGTTTTTGGCACTTTTATGGTGTTTTTTTGTTAAATACTTGATCTCTATTGAATATATGTCCAGTAGGATGCTTTAGGAGTTTTTGTTTACATATTTTAACACCATTGAAGGCTCTGAAAGCAGTGATAATTACTTTCTTTGCATTTTATATTGACTGTCCTAAAAAAGAACACAGATTTTTTCACTAATTCTGAGGTTTTTCATGGATGATTGATCCATTTCAAGGTAGAATGCTGCTGTGACCTGTGAAATGGATCATTACTAACATTTATCATACAGATTTAACCAACTAATGTGCAGGAAGGAAGAATATCAAGGTGTACACCAAGTTGTCAAAGGGAAAAGTGCTTGAAGATGGAGGCTAGGGTGTAGCAGCAGAAGATCTGCCTTAATGAGGGGAATGTTTTCGAGTTTGGATCAACTAAATATGTTGTCCTAATGGTGTAGAGTCAATGAGCAAGTTCTGGAAGTGATTGGAAGGTTAGTTTTCAAGAAGCCCTAGTTTTTGAGGCAAGTTGAGGAGGGGTTTGTGCTGGAGGATGTTATATGTGTCCTAGAGGTCTAAAAACTTGTATTCCTTGGTTTTGAGTCATTTTAGGAGACTGGTGAAATTTTCATGGTCAGGGGACAAATTTAAAGGGGGGTTGCTTTGTAAAAGTGGGCTAATTAGGCCTAGTTTTTGAGGAGACAGCAGATTTTGGAAGGGTTTGTCTAAAACAAGTGATACCAAGGTTTGGATATGTTGTTTGTAATCACAAACCACACTTGAAACAGTCATTAGATTTTGGGTTCCTTTGGAAAGTTTGAGTGCAAAGTCAAAAAATCACTGCAGGAGGCCTAGTTGGGCTAGTAGCCTAGTTAAGGTGAAAAATTGGTTTTGTGTCTAAGTCAGAGGGTTGGGCTTTGAAATCATTCAAAACAAGTTTGTTTGGGTCTCTTAAGAGTTTTCCTAGGGTTTGGGTCCATAAGGAGGCAAATAAGTCATGAATGCAAAGTTGAGGCTTTATCTTCAAGTTGGTGTCTAGAGGAAAGGTTGTAGATGAACCATTGAAGTTTGATAATTTGGTGAGTTTCTTGCAAAGATCCCTGACCCTCTGCATCACTCATCAATTGACCTCCCGGGACGGACCAGTGCTTCACCTCTGTGAGCATCACCTAGATGCAATGAGTGCTAAGTGGACCATTCGATATCATGAGAGATGGGTTCTTGTTGAACCACTACTCATGAAACATGGGTCAATGAGTTTGACTCGAAACTACTGCGGTTGAATCGATAGCAATATCATAATTTGACATGCTATGGAAAAATACCTCCTACTTATCAATTGATGAGCTAAAGGGGCTCTATTATGAATGGTTCATAAAAGGCACAACACTTGAAGGTTTGCAAATGGGGTAACAACTCAGGGCTTAACCTT
>VDFB02338464.1:0-64292 GCA_007258455.2 Sequoia sempervirens
CCTGTAATCAATACACATGCGTAACGTTCCATCCTTCTTCTTCACCAAAACAACAGAAGAGGCGAACGGTGATTTGCTAGGTCGAATGTGACCCATAGCAATTAACTCCTTAATTGTTTTCTCGATCTCATCCTTTAATCTTTTAGGATGCCTGTAAGGAGTTATCATGACGGGTTTTGCACCCTCCTCGAGCTCAATGATGTGCTCTATTCCTCTATCTGGAGGTCTACCTGGCGGAATATCACTGAACACCTTATCATGCTTGATTCTGATCTTCTGAATGTCCGGATGATACTCTGTCTTTTGCTGTCCCTCCTGTAAAGGTGCTAAATGACACTCGGCAGCCCCCTCTACCATGTCATGACGCATGAGCCGCTCCATTCGGCGAAAGGAAATTGTTTTAAGGTCGCTGTCCCGTATTGCCTTAAGAATGTGAGTCTTCCCGTCGACCTCAAAACGTATCTCCATATCCTTGAGACGAAGTGTGACCTCCTCCAATGAGTGCAACCACTTCATTCCCAATACTAAATCAATGTCTCCCATATTGACAACATAATAATCTGCCTTGAACTCATAGTTGTTCAAGCGTAATGGAAGATCTCTAATCATGCGTTCGCATCTCAAAGTGTACCCATCTGCCACTTTGACTCTGATGGCCTCAAACTCCTCTGTAATAAGCCCTCGCTTCTCCACGAATCTAGCATCGATAAAGTTATGTGTGGCTCCTGTATCCAATAGGGTAATGACCCTCTAACCTGCTAAAACACCACGAAGCCAGAAAGAACCCTCCTGCTGGATGCTAGACAATCTACCCTCCTGTATCTGAAGCTCGGGCTCTGCCTCTGCTCTATGCTCTGGAGTCTCTGACTCTGAATCATCTGAATGCTCTGGCTGCTCTGAATTTTCTGATTCCGAGTCCTCATAGTATGCCCACATAACACGATTCGCCTTGCCCTTAGGTCTTAGAGGGCAATCGTGATTGGCATCATACGGTCCCTTGCAGTAAAAGCATAACTTTTTCCTGCGAAGGTCATTCAGGGCCTCGCGATCCAAAGGTGGGAAGGCTGATTTACCTTTCGAATCGTTTTTATAATCTGATTTGTTTTTGTTATAATCAGATTTATCATTGTTTTTATTGAAGCCCTTGTTGTCTCTAAACGATGAGGAACCTCTGGAGTTAAATTTACTTGACGGGGTTGCGAACTCCATGTTACGTGCTTTCCTCATCGCCTCCTGTAATGATGGAGGATCAAAGGCTTGCATCCCGACCTTTAAGTGGATTTACGTCAAACCCTCCATAAAGAACTACCAACGATCTATCGATATGTTGAACCATGTGAGGATAGCCTGCGAAGTCAGCGTGTAAAGTCACACCAAAGGCTGCCACTCTTTGCCTCAGCGTGCCAAATCACGGTAGGTCTCGGGATCCTTCCTATCAAAATCTCTCAACGGCATATAGAACTCGATATGATGATCTATATCATGATGTAGCGTCACCATACCGTGATTCCACCAGTCATAAGCTACCCCCTCGAGGTGCAGTGTAGCATATCGGATAGCGTCTCTCTCAGCCATCGGACGCAAGGTAAGGAATGTATCAAGCTTGCTAATCCAAGCTTGGGCTGTCATCTTCCCACTACCATCAAACATCACCAGATTCAACCTGTTAGTTGCATGTTTGAGGTCATTATTCTGCTGTCGGGGTCTCCAATCCTGACGAGCCCTATTGTGTTCACGCCTCTGTGTGATAAAACGGTCAAAAGTGATCCGTTCTCTGACTGCAGGAGGTATCAACTCCCACTCCTCGTTTGCTGCCATAAGGTTATCAGCAAACAAATCATCCCGATCCTCCTCTGGCATAGCCTCATCGGGCTCTTGTCTCGTGAACGTAGGCCTTGTAGGCCTATCAGCTGTCCGTGACACTGTCCTAGGTGCTCTCCGTGACCCAGCATCCTCTGGCTGTCATGCGTCCCGCGATGTGGTGACGATCTCCTCGAGAATACTAATCCACCTGCGGTGCACCATTGCCTGCTGTAATACATCATCGGATCGACGTTGTCTTGCACGAAGATCTCTGAGTGCGAGTAAGACCTCGGCATCATCCTGATCTCGGTTGTTCTGTGGGATCTGTCCGAGGTATATCTGTTCTCTCAGCCCTATCATTCCTGTCAGCCATGATTTCCGGCTGCCTGTTCAAACTGCGTTGCCTTTCAAGCAAGGCACGTCTGCGAGTGTAGTACCTGTATGTATCAATTTCCTCTGGTTGCATGTGATGGCCAAACCCTAGGATGGCAGGATCAAGCTCTGATACCACTGTAGAAACCCCTGTTTCCCCCTAACACTGAATCTGACTGTAGTTTTGAGTTTTTCTGACGTTTTTGAGTTTTTTGTGTTTTTTTGCAATTTTTGGATTTTCAATGCATTTAATGAACAGTACGGCTCTTACAGAAAATTGAAATAAATTCAATAAAATTACTAAGTCTTCAATTTGCTTGAGAAATATAATAAGAAATGAAGGCGTATCCTTTATTAATCAAATGATCTCCATATAACAATGATCTGACAACATGCAAGATAGAATAATGATTTTTATTGTAAAAAGAACCTGGTAAATCTGCTTGCTGGTGATGCACAAATTTGTACGGCTGTATAGATTCCTTGCTTTCTCCCTCCGTCTGGCAAGCACAGAATGACCCAGTGATCTAGGCGCCTCCTTTGATGCAGACTAGAACCCTCTGATCAAGGCGTTTATTTTATTCTGATGAGTACGGCCAAGGGACAGTGGTACGGCCTGACAGCAGGTACGGCCTGTCAGAATTTGTAATAAATGTTGTACGGCTCCTTCCAAAATCACTGTCTGAAGCTCAGAATATGGTGCGCCAAGTTGTATGATGATCTCTGGATGAAAATAACTGAAAAGAACTGATGATGGTGAATCCTCTGAAGCTCTGTAGTTTTCTCTGAATAAGAAAACCTCTGTAGGCAATAAATCAAGTGATATTGCACACTCTCTGAATTGCTTTCCGCTGGAGATGGCTCGTTCTCCAAGGAATCGAACGCGAAACCCTAAAGTCTCAGGCTCAGACCAAAATTGTTCAGTTTCAAACTCAATAATCTCATAATGGCTCACTTTCCAATGCAAAATCCTCAAATAAGCTCAAAAGTGCGATTTGCTTGAAAATAGGGTTTTAATGAAATATTCATATTTTAATATTTTCGATTCTCCATAGTTCTCCACTGAATATTTAAATATTAATCAAATGTCAAACTGGCCCCCTTTTCATGATGGCGCACCCCTCAAGGAAAAACACTTAAGTTATAATATTAAATTATAACTTTATATTATAAATGTTAATTAATTAATATTTAATCAATACGATCAAATATTAATATCTTCCTCGTTTCTAACCCGATGACGATCCGTCTGATGCGACGAACTCTAAAGTGATGCCTCGATGCCACCCATCGCTAAAAATAGCGGTCCCACACGCCAACTGCTAAAAATAGTGTCTCGATAACGAAAGACAACTGATCAAACTTCGGAGAAGCTGAGCCAAGCTCCGGTGACCCTCTATCCAGTCTATCGGCCTACGAGGGTCGTGTGATAGGCCAATCCTGTCCTCTGAGAGATGTCACTGAGAAGGGGACATGACAGTGAACAGGCTGAAGAGGATAATGACAAAGATTATCTCAACTAAACAAAATGGGTTTACTCCAGGCAGAGAGATAATCGATTGCATCATTTCAACAGCAGAGACGTTGCACACAATATCTTCCGAGAAAGTGCGAGGTATGTTAATCAAACTCGATGTAACTAAAGCTTATCATAGAGTTCAATGGATTTTTCTGTTGTCTGTAATGAGGAGATTTGGCTTCTCGGATCACTGGTTAGATTTGTTTCATTGCTGTATTTCTAGTCCTCGTTACTCTATCTCTGTAAATAGTTCTCTGTGTGGTTTTTCTACTGCAACAAACGGTTTGCGTCAAGGGGATCCAATCTCTCCCTTCCTGTTTGTGATTTTGGTGGAGGCCCTAGGAAGGTATATAAAGAAACTAAGGGAAGAGAAGATTTGGAAAGGAATAAAGGTAGCGGAGGGGGTAGAGAACATGACTCACGCCCAATTTGTAGATGACACATCTTTGTTTAGAGAATCAAATGTGAGGGAAGCCATGGTGTTAAAAAGGGCGCTTGACAAATAATCATATTGCTCTAGTCAGACTATGAACAAGGAAAAATCTGAAATTTTCTTCTTTAACTATAAAAAGGTAGAGCAAAGAAGGATAGCAAAAATTTTGGACTTTACAATGGGAAAGCTTCCTTTGAAATACGTGGGGACTCCTCTATTCCAGGGCACGTGCAAGTCCGCCTACTGGAGGAAACATTAGAGAAGTGCAAAAATAAGTCAACGACCTGGCAAAGTAGGTGGCTATCGCTGGCTGGCAAGTTCTTAATGATCAAATCGGTGCTTTCAGCCGTTCCAATAAATGCAATGTCATGTTTCAAAGCTACGA
This sequence comes from Sequoia sempervirens, assembly GCA_007258455.2. Taxonomy (NCBI): domain Eukaryota; kingdom Viridiplantae; phylum Streptophyta; class Pinopsida; order Cupressales; family Cupressaceae; genus Sequoia; species Sequoia sempervirens. Next base: position 4,513 of record VDFB02338464.1, read on the forward strand.
CAAAGGTTCTAGAAAAATTGGAAGATTTCTTAAAGAAGTTTTTATGGGAAGGCTCAAAAGAACAAAAAAGAATCCCTCTCGTAAACTAGGAAATCGCATGTCTCCCAAAGTAGGAAGGGGGAGTAGGTTTGCGGAGAATGGATGCCTAGAATCTGGCTCTAGGGGGTAAGCTCTATTGCAAGACCTACAGAAATCCTAAAAAGCTGTGGTGCAAGATAATAAGAAAGAAGTACTTGGACAGCGATGATCCTAAACGGATTCTAACATTAGCAGACTCTGGTGGTGGCTCAGCAACCTAGCGTTTCATCTAGGAGAGTCGGCTTATTGTGACAGAACACTTGTCTTGGCATCTGGGAAATGGTAGGCAAGCAGATTTCTGGCGTGATTCTTGGAACGATTGGGTACCATTGCAGGACTTGTTCGAAGGCTCAGGATGGTGGGAGGACATTAAGGAGATGCATGGCGCTTTGGTTGCCTACTATGTAGTCAGGAGGGAATCGAGCCCAGTCAAAGCTTGGAACTAGAGCATTTTTGAATCGGCAAACATTCCAGAGGGTGATAAGGCAAGACTGAAGGCAATTCGGGAAGAGAGGAGGGTGGTCCTTTCGGAGGAAGAGGACGAGGTTAGTTGGTGCGGCGCCAAGTCAGGGGAGTATAATGTAAAGCTTAGATATGAAATTCAGAAGGCCCAAGCAGGAGGGAGAGAATGGCCAGCAAATCTGTGTTGGAAGTCAAGCGTCCTCCTAAAGGAAAGAGTGTTCTTTTGGACGGCACTCCATAATAGAATCCTGACTGGAGACAGACTAGGCAAATACAGCATTCAAGGTCCCTCGATTTGCCTCATGTGCCGGAAGGATGGGGAATCGGCTAATCATTTGCTGTTGAATTTCCCCTTTGCTATGGAATGTTGGAATTGGTTGCTGAAATCAATCGGTTGGATTGCCCCAAGACAGAATGACTTCTGCGATTCCTGAAAAGATGGCCGGTTTGGAAAAAGGACAATCTCTGGAGGGATGTTTGGGTGTCTGCTCCGTCCTTAGTTGTTTGGCATGTCTCGAAGGAAAGGAACTGGAGGATCTTCAACGAAAAGTAATTGACCATAGATTTTCTAATCAAAAAGAGGGAATTGCAGAAAAATTGGAGGGACTTGTGGCCTCCTATCGCTTATTCCTGTAAGCCTAAGGGAAGATCAAATGCTAGTTGGTCTCCCCCTACAGAAGGAAGATGGAAGTTGAACTTCGATGGAGCGCCAAAAGGTAACCTAAGGCAAGTCGGGGCCGAATGCATAATCAGGAACTGCCAGGGGGTCTGTGAGTGGGCTCTGGCGAAGAAGATCGGAGCACTAAGTGGTTGCCACCAATAATGAGGCGGAGCTAGAGGCCCTCGCTAGTGGGCTCTGGCTGTGTATTCAAAAGGGAATAAAAGTAATAGATATTGAAGGAGACTCTGTTAAATTTAATGATCAGATTGGCATGTACAGAAATTAATTCAAAACACAACACAATACACAACAAATACCCTGGGAAAACCTTCCTCTTGAGGGAGAAAAACACAGCAACAATATATCACTTATATATTGAATCACAACAAGAATATCTCCTTTACAATGAGCCCAATAATGAGGCCAAGAATAGCATCACAATCAGATGCAAATACAAAAACTATGTGATGCAATCTGTTGATAATGATCTTAGCCTTCTACACAAAATTTGATCTGCACTTGAATGATAAACCGATTCTCACACAGCAATATAACAATGATCTCAGATTTTGATAACAGATCAACTAATCTGCTCTGCTCCTTTCTCTTATTCGCACCTTACACTACTGAATGAACAAAAAATTGGATGATCAACAATGAGCAAATGAATGAATATATATACAAGTTTTGGGAGAGGACGTGCCTCTTCAAACACATCCAAGTCGGCCACCAATAAAAGATATCTTTTTCATAGAAGATCGCACCTTGTGAGAAAATCGTAAACAAAGGAGAATGAGGTCGGCCTCATATAACTCTTTATTAAATGATGACTCTTCAATAATCATAAGCTCATGCCTCTTGATACTTATAAATTAAATAGCCTCTTAGCTATTATTTAATTTATCAAATGAAGTAAAGGAGAAGCTGGAAGAAATACGACTGAAGCTGCTTTTAATCATCAACACTCCCTCTCAGCTAGGGAGGATACTTCCAGCTGCATAAGACAAATCACCTCATTGTGATGTCTACCACTATGGCTACAACCATAAGTGAAAGAGAAGAATATCACCTCATTGTGATATCAGATATTACCTCAACATGATATCAACCATAATGGCTACAACCATACTATGGTGTGTACAAGTGTTCATCACTTGCGTGATGCTGTCACCTCAACATGACTTTCACCATGGCTCTCCCAGAGGATGAAACACAAGTACAAGATGTGTCATGGAGTCACACACATGACATCCACCATGACTCTCTCAGAGGGTGGAAACAAGGGCTTCCACCTCAAATCTCAAAGAGAAATGCATTAATAAGGGATTTCACTTTGAATTTCTCTCACAGAGAAGAACTCATTAATCAAGGGATTTCACCTTGAACTTCTCTCACAGAGAAGAACTCATTAAACAAGAGATTTCACCTCGAATTTCTCTTGCTTAATAGGCTCATTGATACTGAGACTCTTTCTCAGTTGAGGCTGGATTCTCCGCCATACCAAGCTTATCTCGAAAGTACACAAACTTTATCCTAGAGAGAGGCTTGGTGAGAATGTCTGTCGTCTGCTCATCAGTGCTGATATACCTCAATTGAAATGCTTTCCTCAATAACATGATTAGTTTTGTCATGAAACACTGTCTTGACAGAAGGTTCCACATAGCTTAATGTAATGTCCCCATTTTGGCCACACGCTCTTCATTTGGATTTAGCCTATTTCCGAAAAACCCATAGGCTAAGCTGAGGCAGAAAATTAGGGTTTCCTCTTTCAGATACTGCTCAGTTGGCATTCTGAGGTTGTTGTGCACTTACTATTTATAGCAGTTGGCTATTTTTAGTAAGTCTTATTTTGGCGGTAGCATCATCAACAATTCAGCTCAAGTCATCTTGCTATCCTTCAGTTTCAGTTTGGCTTTGGTTATCTCCGTGGATTAAGCTTTATACTTAGTCATTTTTATGTTTCTCAGTTGTACCCCCACGCCTAGGAATGATCACTTCATGTTGTTTTTAAAAGAGGGTCATTAAGGGGTCAATGGTGCATTTAATGAATTATTAAATGCTTTATTGTTGCAAAGTGAAGTTGGATGCCTAAAAGAGGTTGATTAATATTTTATTATTTCAAAAAGTGAAATGCTTAAAGTGGCGTCCCTTTTGGAAGTTGAAGTGATTCAACTTCTTGGAATTTGAAGAGTCTCTTGTTGCTTCATTTGCCAATTGAATCTTATATATTGCTGCTGTTTGAAGAGCTGATTATCTTTGGAAAATATAACAAAATGCTGTTGGATTGAATTCAGAACCCGGCTAAGGGGAAGCTTAGCAATTTGACTCCATTCTTCGGGCCTACAACTACGGTTCACTAGATGGTAGATTGAGAGTGTGCTTCATCCAGAAGTACATATTGAGCTACAAGTTGGAGAATTTGGCGAATGTTTCAATTTGTTCTTTGCTGGTTTATACATGGCTGTAGAAGACATTCATTCATAAGTCATTGTGAGTTTTGAAATTCATTTTGGGTATTGGTTCCCTTGATTCCCTTGGCATAGGCGCTACATTATGAGAATTTCCAGATTTTTTATTTGAAGATCTGATTTTTTAAGAAGGGTCGACCCTCTTCAAGGGCCGTACTATGTACTTGCAGCCTTGGGACTCGTGTTGGGCTTTGGGAGGTAATTTGCATATGATTTTCAGTCGTTTCTCGGTCGCCTAGCTCTAGAAATGCTATGTTTGCAATTTCTTTTGAATTTGTGAAGTTGGGTAGGAAGAAACAAGCAAATTTCGGTGATTGTGAAGGTGCTGGTTTAACTTCAGTTTGCTTGGAAATGCGTGCTGGGCAGATTTCAGTATGGTTTATGTCTTGCTAATGCTCTTACATGATCGCCTTGCATATGAAAAGGTTTACTTTCAGTTTGGTTTGGAAGGATGTTGCTTATACGAAGTTTTGGGCATTCTTGAGGAATCTTAACTAGCTGGTCTGGTTATTTTCATGTTGCTGGGTTTTATATCAGACTTGTGTATTTTTGTCATATGCTCTAATTCCTTGGTGTCCAATTCATAATTGTAATAGGAATTAGTGTGGATTCATTGATAAGTGATAGAGGAAAGTTTCTATTGGGAAATCATTATAATGAACATTGTATTTTGCGGAACATTTGCATTGTAAGGCTAAGAATAGTAGTACTATTTCAGTCATTTATACTTCTGCATTTACTTGTATTATAAATTCAAACATTGTAACCCCTAGATGGTTTACCGCCAGTGTGGAGAAAATTCATATTTAATCTCTCATTAATTCACCCACTGTTTAAGTGGCGAATCCCCACTGTTGAGTGGATGCCCGCTAAGCGCATGAATTGTATTTCGTTGTAATTCTTTCCCCCCACTGAACAAGTGGTAGCGTGGATTGCTCATGGTCGGATCACTGCCTACATTTCATTTCCAGCTTTGTATTTCAAGTTCAGATTATTGCTAATGATCCCATCACCATAAGCTATCACCTCGCCTTCAATAGGATCTTGGTGAACTTTCTTGGTGAAGGTTACTTTCAAGTTGGATATCTTTTGGGCTCTAACGCTAACATTTGGCGTAGTGCTAGTTTGTGTTGTGAAAATCTAAGAAAAAATTGAAGGGGCTTATTTATCCGAAAGAATGACAGTCGGCTCCAACGATTGTCCAACCAATCCTACAAGGAGCATCCGAAGCCACCCTGCCACACAAGTTGCCACACAAGTTGCAATATACTCGGCCTCTGCTGTACTCAATGCCAAAGAAGACTGTTTCCTGCTACACCAAGATATCATCGCAAATCCCAAACTGAAGAACCATCCAGAGGTGCTCTTCCGATCAGTGACACACGCTGCCTAATCAGAATCAGTATAGCCATGCAACTCCAGATCCACACCTGCAGAATATCTCAACCCATATCCAACTATGCCATACAAGTATCTCAGGATATGCTTCATTGCAACTAGAAGTATCTGCCTTGGTTCACACATGAACTTGACAAAATGCACTTACTGCAATCTAGTCTAGTATAGATACATCAACGATCCAATCAACTGACTGTACATAGTAGGATCCACCAGATCTGAACTAGCTGCAGCCTCCTTAAGCTTTTGAAAATTGGTTTCCATGAATCAACATAAAGAACCAATATCAACTAGATTACCATCTTCTTCAAGTTCAGTAGGCTCCCTCTAAATCTTCAAGCACTTGCATCAACCTTCTGACCTCTTCGTCCAAGATTGCCTGCAACACTTGCCTCAGTGCACACCTCTGGCATAGTACAGAGTTCAGGGTAGACCTCCTCAACCTCATAGTAGATTACTCTATTCTGAATAGGTTTGTGGAGCTACCAATATCAAATCCAGATGACTGTCTTCCAACCTTTCTTGCAATTTTGATCTCAGTAGCTGAAGAGGTCTTTCAAGGATTTAACACTTGGCCTTACAACACTGCAACCTTCACTTCTTCTCAATGAGTCACAGAACTCCCTCTTGATCCTTGCTTCAGAGATCGCAAAGAAGACTTTAGAAAGTGAACTCCCTCTAGCCACCAACTCAGTCTCATAGCTGCAAGTTGTGACTTCACGCTTGATCATTTCTTTAGTCGGCATGACTTCCTCACAAGATGCCTCAAGCTTTTTCATCACTAAGCAATCTCTCATCACCTTCTTGCTCCTAGAAATGTCCTGAAAGCATTTTAGAGAGAGATTACTAACAGTTTATAATTATCCAAAGAAATATCAAGGCTAGAATCATTCAAGGTTTACTATCTCAAGTTATAGCATAAATACATAATAATTTATGAGCAATATTAAGACATAAATAAATAAATCAACCTAAAAAAAATATATATCAAAGAATCAGAGTGAAGGAATAAAGAAACTTATCTTTATTCAATTTTGATATAACTCTTTCTTCCAACCTTTTACTCCTCTCAAAAGAGCTAATCTCAGCACAACAAGAGACAATCTGCTCAACTCAGATTTCTTAGACACATTATGCAGCCAGCATATACAACAAAGAATTAGGCCTCTCAAGGCACCATCATAGCCCATGCACAAGGAGAATGTTATCGATGTGACCATCCTATCACAATGAAGTTGCAGTTCTCCTTTCATCTCAGAGTCACACTCAGAGATCTTCACAATTTGCATGAACCAGCTTGCAAGGAGTAATTTGTGACTCCAAAGGATCTTATCTCAGTGATCACTAAGAGAAACCACAATCTCTTTCTAAACACACATGTTCAAATAAACGATGTCAAATTTGTACAACTCAGCAAACTGAATTACAGCCTAGATAAAGAAAATGATTTCAAGGGTACAAAGAAAAATACTTATCTCTTTCTGTTGGTACAACACAATCTTCACATTGCACAAAAAATTGTTTCTCCTCTCACAGGCCCATCTTAACTTAGAAACAGAGTAATTTCCAAACTATCTTTTATACAACACGCAAGACATATTAGATGCAGGATCATCCACATACTCTCCTTTAGGTGCTCAACCATAAGCTGAAGTAAAGAACTGGAAATCTGATATAGATTTATCAGCAAGCTGTGGCTACAAAAATTTCGACTCCTAGCTCCAAGTATCCTTTTCTCCACTCAAGAAAGAATGTCGAAGAGTGCCAATACCCCAGCCGCCCCAAGTACTACAGAATACTACTCTCAACACAAGCGCATTAGCCAAAGTAGAAGACGACTTCTCATTAAATCTGAACGGCCTGGCTGTAATTCTCTTGTAAGACTTGGAAAATGCTAGCAGCAGAGAAATTTCTTGAATGATAGACTCCACGATAAAAGGCTGATATCTTCAGAAGTATTCGCTCCTTGCAATTTCGGCGAACAATTATCACTGTAGCCTTCTAACATGTTAAGGATTGACAACCTTAGAAGTCTTCAAGACTATCTGAATACTGCTCGCAGCAAATATGATGAAGTTCGTCTCAAGGTCTGCATTTGAATCTGCTTAGAATTGCTTGGACAAATATGATCAGATCTAAACCCGCTCTGATACCATGTTAAATTTAATGATCAGATTGACATGTACAGAAATTAATTCAAAACACAACACAATACACAGCAAATACCTTGGGAAAACCCTCCTCTTGAGGGAGAAAAACCCAGCAGCAATATATCACTTATATATTGAATCACAACAAGAATATCTCCTTTACAATGAGCCCAATAATGAGGCCAAGAATAGCATCACAATCAGATGCAAATACAGAAACTATGTGATGCAATCTGTTGATAATGATCTCAGCCTTCTACACAAAAGTCGATCTGCACTTGAATGATAAACCGATTCTCACACAGCAATATAACAATGATGATCTCAGACTTTGATAACAGATTGACTAATCTACTCTGCTCCTTTCTCTTATTCGCACCTTAGACTAGTGAATGAACAAAAAAATTGGATGATCAACAATGAGCAAATGAATGAATATATATACAATTTTTGGGAGAGGACATGCCTCTTCAAACACATCCAAGTCGGTCACCAATAAAAGATATCTTTTTCATAGAAGATCGCACCTTGTGAGAAAATCGTAAACAAAGGAGAATGAGGTCGGCCTCATACAACTCTTTATTAAATGATGACTCTTCAATAATCATAAGCTCGTGCCTCTTGATACTTATAAATTAAATAGCCTCTTAGCTATTATTTAATTTATCAAATGAAGTAAAGGAGAAGCTGGAAGAAATACGATTGAAGCTTCTTTTAATAATCAACACTCCCTACTTTTACAATAAGTGCGGTGAGCAAGAAGGTAGCACTGAGCTGGAAGTTAAATGTTTGGGTGAAGACAATTTTGATGTATTTAAAAGAATTTGATGACTTTTCGCTATCCCATGTGTACCGTGATTCAAATTCTGCAACGGACTGGTTGGCAAATTGTGGGATGGGTTTGGAAAAGCTTGCCATTTTGTAAGAGTCCAAGTGACTCTCAACCCCAAACCCTAACTGAATTCACTGATTATGTTTGTTTTGTAGTTTTTTTTTTGTATTTTGATGGTTTTTTGCATAAAACAAGAAAGCTGCGATTTGCTCTATAAAATGCTTAAAAATTCGTAATAAATCTAAAGACCATAAATATGCTTTGATATTGCTCAGAGAATGTAGGCGCATATATTTATTAAATTTCCAGAGCACAAACAATGTATAAATTGAACATATGAATGAAATATGATTTTATTTCAATGGAACCTGGTTTTTCTTGCAAGCGCCAGAAAGCAGAGAAGAATGGTACGGCTGAATGAAAAGATGAATCTCCAGACTCTGAAAACGATGCAGAAGCTCCAGATAGCCTAGGCGCACCAAATCCAGTCAACAGAAGATGCTAAATGAAGGCGTATTTCCCTAGGATGAAATGTACGGCTTTTGATGGTACAAACAGTATGGCCCAGCAGCAGCAATTAATATGGTACGGCCTTTGGAAATAAAGTGCCAGATCTCCGGTGAATGATCTCTGGAAAGTCGCCCCTGTTCACTGATGAATATACTCTGCAAGAACCTTCCTGAATCAATCAATAAATCCAACTGCAACTTCTGTGTGAAGTCACCAAGTAGACAATCTTCAACTGGTATTGCATAGTCTCAATATGCTAGATTCTAAAGAGGTATCGTTCTTCAAAATCAATCGTCTGCTAAAACCCTAGGTTTTGCAAACTTCAACGCTCAGAGCAAAAGAAGACAAATTGAATAATCATCACATATCAGTTCGATTTGTCTTTGGCAGTCAATATATAAGCCTCTTGAGAAATTCGACCAAACCCTTCCTTTTAATAATCATTTAAATAAATGATTTAATTTGCCTGTTTGAACTTAGGAGAAATATTTAATAATAGGCGCCTTCTTAATTAATGAATAAATATTCATTCATTAAATTAATTATTCCACTTTATTATAAAGTATTAGAAATACTTTATAATACGCCAAAACCATTAATATTTAAATAAATTAATAAAGTGACTTTAATATAAAGTCAAAAATATTAATTATTTAATAAACCATTAAATACTCCGCTATTTCTCCATCTGACCAACACACTGAAGAACTGGGTCGAATCTGAGCTAAACAGCTGAACCAGGTGCCCTGCCAAAAATAGCAGCTTCCCCCTGTCCGACTTTCTAAAAATAGCAAGTCTCTGAAAATCCACTCTGAAGGATTCTGCGAAGGCCCAACCTGAAACAACTGCAAAAAATGAAGCTCCTGAACACCGGTAACTGCCTCAATTGATCCTCTATACATATATGTCAGCCTACGAGGACCAGGATGATAGGCTAACCACATATCCAACTGTGCTGACTAGGATGGGGACATCACACATTTGTATTTTCTCTCAGCCATGCAGTGCATCTAGTTGTGAGCGCAACTGGAGTGTCTTTGAGGCCATTCACACGAAGAAGCGCAATCGGTTGACTCAAAAGCACTTGAATGACCTTGTCTACGTGTGGTACAACCTTTGATTGCATGAGAAGAAGGTACAAGGGCAGAGTTCACATGAAGCACTTGACCTTGATGACATTGATCCATTCTCAGATTGGATTGTTGAGCCTGATGCGGTCGATGTCGAACCATGGATAAGTGATGATGAGTTAGTTGAGATGGAGAGGGAAGCAGAGGCAGTTGAATGGGAAGCGGAAGTGTTAGCATATGAGGAGGAAGAAGGCGAGCTTGGACACCCAACAAAGGCAGTTTTTTCACACACAGAGCTTGATCCTACCACTATGGATGAGGCACCAATTGAAGCACCTGTTGAGGCTCCTATTGAGGATACTACAACTATACCATCTACTTCAGCAGCACCCACACAACAACGTCAAAAGATTTTGAGTTTCAGCTGTAGAAGAAATTTATGATATATAATTTTTATTGATACTGGCACTTGAAGTCGATATGTATTCAAAATTTGAACTTGTTTTTTGGTCTATGATACATTGATATGTATTAGACTCTATTTTGATTTATATATGATGAAATGAGTAATATGTTCTACAAATTCAGTTTATAAGTGTGTGTTTTGAGAATATTTTAAAATATTGTGTATTTTCAAATGTTCGATAAATTTTCCAAGTTATTGCCAACTTTTCCCCCGATTTTTTCCAAGTCTCGAGTTTTTAAAAAATTTGGGTCTGTTGAGTTATTGTCGAGTCCGATTTTTTCAGCTATGGTTGTAGTAATCTTTCATTCAGAAACCTATGTTTTATGACAATGAGAAAACCTTCTTGATTTCAATAGCAGTTATCTAACAAAGTGTAAGAACCTTCTAACCATTTAGGTCACATCAATAGCATCATTCAATAAAACTTTGTTAAAATTTCATGGAGGGTTCTCAAACAAAATATATGCATCACAACATAAAGTGCTCTTTCATGATCCTCTCACTCTATTAAATATGTGTTACACTTTGTTCTACCCATAGAAAACTCAACTGCCATGTCCCTTACCCCATAGGGCAGACCCTCGCAACACTTTATTTATAAAAATGTTTTTAAACACTAATTATATATTAATTAATTAATATTAAAATATAAAATAAATGCTTTATAGTAAACTTTTAAATTTCTAATTTTGGCAGCTAGATGAATTTCACAATCCAAATAGAAGCGCCCAATTTTAGGCTTGGGCCCATCATCCATCAAGTATAAGTTTTTGTCCTAGGCGCTATTTACATCTAAACATGAATATTGGAAGATCCTATTGTTTTGGTGTCGGTATCAACAGGATGAAACCCTTGTTGGAGCTTCCAAGTTGGGACGAAACCCAAATCTGTTTTATTATCATCATTCCGCATCTACACTTCCCTTAATCTATTCCATTCTACCTATGCAGAGAAGTGGAGTGACATCAAGTGATTTTATTGGCTGTTTAGAAGGTCAATAGTCATCTAAATCATTCACCAAAGATTGGATAGAAGAGCGCCAAATCTGCCCACACCCACAGTGACAACCAGCTGGGAAAATATCACAAAGAGGTCAAGGAGAGTGTGGAGGGAACTATACCATTCTTATTGGTATCAAGGAAATAATTGATTGTCTTAATAGGGAATTGGAACCTTGATTGGTCTAATTTTAAGTGGGCCTATGTGTTTAAAAATGTGTGGTCTAGGAAGGTAGAGCCAAAAAGGAGCATGCTTTATATGGCTTGTTTTGTTAAAAAAATTGGTTGTTTATGTTGAACTAGCCTCTATTGGTATGATTTTTAGAATTTGTTCTCTATGTGAACAAATGGAAACTATTGAATATCTTATTTTATTGTCAGTATTCTTTGCAACTTTGGTCCTCTTTTCTTGGTAATAAATTGGGGTGGGTTAATAAAGAAGGTTTTACTTGGCTTGAAAATTTATTTGGTTTTGTCAAAGCCTTTTCTATTAAACTTAATCAGTTCAAGCTTCTTCTAACAAATGAGTTGTTATGGCATATCTAGAAAAAAAGGAATGAAGAGGTTTTCCAAGACAAAAGGAGGTTCCTTATTGAGACTCATTGTGAGCTCACCCCAAATCATATCATTTTGCATGTCATGATGGTGTTGGGTATTCCAAAAGGGAGGTTCCTTATTTTGCTAGAAGATCTTTGCATTGTTTACAAGGAGGAGGTGAAGACGGCTCAGTTTTGGCCACAAGGCAAGTGACAGGAACAACCTAAATAAAGATGAGCTGATCAAGTTACAAGATTACATGGAAGAGCATAAAATTTAAAAATCAAAAAAGAGAAGGAAAATGGAGGCCATGCTGAAGAACAGGTTTGAGCCAATTATTAAGGAACTGAACCCAGAAGCTGAAGCGGACCTTTGGGTGTGATCAGTTTGATCATAGTAGAAATCAATGATGTTGCTGGGAATGATGATGATTATGCCAAATTATATGTTCTTTTCGATATTCATTGCTAGTATATACAGTTTGTAATATCTGGGTTTTCTTCTAGACTATTAGCATTTTTAGTGTCTAGATTGGGTATTATGAGTCCTGTTTGTTGAAAGTAGTTGGAGTAGTTCCTACCATATTATAATAACTCCTTTTTGTATACGATTTCTAATATTAAAAAAAAAAGCAATTGCCATTTCTGGTCATGTTCTCTTCAGGGAAATTGATAAGGACCTTTTTTAGGCTGTTTTAGTTAGTTGTATTTTATTAATTGTTCTAGAATCAAGCATTCAAAACAACATTTACTGCTGGGACTTGGGATATTTTAAATAAAACAACCAACATCTCATAACAGATAGCAATAATGCAGAATGGTTATCGTTATCCCCAAACAACAAAATGCTTCAACATGTTTGATCTCAAATTAGTTACTATCCACTAGTTATCAGAATAACATATCAGTTTCAATTAGTCAAAGTTCAAGTTTCAAAAACAATACCCTCCATGTGATTCAAATGAACTCCATAGTCATCTTGAAGCAACCATACCTATTTCATCCTTTACAATTTAAAAGAATTATTTTGTTCCACATTGCATTTAAGGGTATTCACTCATATTTGGATTCTTTTTCCTTTTTCTTTTCAAACATACTAAACAGCAAGAGAATAAATGTAGGAAATGACTGATCACTATGCTTTCAGTAGAGCATTGCATGATAGCTCCTTTGAAACAACAAAATACAACATCACAAGAGATAAATGAAAATGAAATGCAGGTAAATAACTCACATCTTCTCCAATTGTTATGGCCTCAGGAAAAATTCCATGAATCATGTCGTTTACTAGCATCAAATAAACCACGGCATCCACATCTGTAGCGAACCCAAAGTACTCAGCATAGTTTCCTGTGAATACCATCTTAACAGGTTCCAAAAAAAGGATCAGTTGAATTAAGTGTGTAGTTTTGAAAAGTCTTTTGCATGTAGCAGCAGCAAGTTCAAGATACATCCCAGAATAGAATTTTGGGAGCTACAGCCAAATAAAAACATCTACTGCATAGCATGACCTCAGGAAAAATTATCATTTAGAAATTTTCTTGAAACATATGTTTTCACTGAGTAACAGTAAAAATCTTATGACAATCTTTACAGCCAAATATTTCTTGAAAGATAATTCCTCTTGCAGTTCAGGAACCATGAAGGCAAATATAAAAATTGCTTTAGTTTGAAGATTGCAATATAAAGATAACAGATATCAATATGCCCAATAGCATATAGAGAAAATTATTCTACATGTCAATCAAGCCATTCAAATTATTCATAAAGCAAGACGTAGTGTTTGCCATTTTTAACTTTTGCATTAAAAGTAGTTATCATTCGTTACCCAATTTAGAAAGAAGACACATTAGAATGGTTGAATAGATATGGTTGACAAAGTAGACAATAATGGACATTAGCCATCAGTCTAGAAACCTGAAAGGCAAATTTTAATGACCAGATATACCACTCTACCAATGATAAGAAAAATTTAGTAACCATGAAACTTGGTAGAAAATATGTTTACAGTTTCTTTGGTATTCAAATTTATATACTTAAACATTCCTCAAACACCAAAAGCATGAATGTCATATCATCCTTCAGAAGAAGCAATGCAAAATTTTCCCGAAGAGCCTGAGTACATAAATTTTAGTGCATATTTAATGTGCAGTTTTCAGGTTTGGTTTAAGGACAAAGTGCTCAAAATTGGATAAGCACTAGTATTGACCTTTTTACTGACAGAATTAGAATATGTTCCTGCAACAATTGAAGAAGAAAAGACTATCAACTGAGATTGTGGTTTGAAAAAAATTAGTTTCATTATTTGGGCTTCTATATTTTCCAGAAATTGAAAGTAAAAATCTAGCTTCAATTAGATAAATATTCTAGCTTCAATTTTCACACCTGGAAAGTAAAAATCTAGATGCAATTGATGCACAAGAACCTATGGGGAATAGTAAATGGAAATTAAAAACTACCTACAGATGTGAGTAAAGTATTGGAATGGCACAGCAGAGCTGATAAAGCCAAAGCCATTATTAGTCTTCCCCTCTCAAATTTTGAGTTACATCATATAGATCTGGCAAAACCATTAAAGGAAATTTGGGAAAATTTGAACACAATGTTTGAAGCAAAAGTAGTTAATGCTAAATTTTCCTTCAAGCTTCAGTTTTTTAAGTTTAAGATGACTGACAGGGTCACTATATCAAGCCACATGAACAATCTAAGATCTCTTCTTCAACAACTAGCAGAAGTCAATGCTACAGTGGATGATGAGGATGCTAAAGCCATTTTATTAAACAGATTATCTTCAAAATTCAGCAATGTCATCTTTACTCTTAGTCAACTTTCTTCTATAAGTCTAGAAGATAAGATTTCAACTCTCCTAGCTGAAGAAAAGGGGGACAAAAGGCAGCACTATACTGTAATTGTAGAAGATCTAATAAGGACAAAAGGGGGACAAAATGCAATTATTGCAAGAAAATGAGTCACACAACTTGGAATTGTAGAAATCGGGCAAATAAGGTTCTCAAGGGAAAGATCAAGGAAGCTAATGCAACCATTGTTGAAGATCCTACAAATGTTGACAATAGTGAATAAGTTTTTTTATGTATTTTAAAGAAGTCTAGTTCTTTGAAGAAAGGAACGAATCCAGTATAGATAAAGCTCAATATGGATGGTTGCCCAATTAGCTTGTGAGTTTGTGGATCTTGGGAGTCACACACTTACAAGGGTCATGAAACAACTTGATAGAGCTCTATGAGTGTAGCTCAGCATGGATTGTTGTCCAATGGTTTAGGAGATCAATGATTCGAGAGTTCAAGGAGGTGGTAATCTGAGAGCTTGGGAATTCAACTTGAGAGCTACTCCTTTACAAGGGTTCAATGCAGCTTAATGGAGTTTTCTTGCTGTATTGTCTGCTTTCAAAGTAAAGCTTTTGAAGAATGGAAAATTCATGATTCAGGTGTTTTTTATTTGATAAACTTTACGTTTGTTTTCTTCCAATGTAGTAAGCCTTAAGAGGGGGTATTACTATGATATTAAATGATTATTAGAAGATAAAGCTTATTTTTGTGATAATTTCACCATAGTGACTTAAGTGAGTTTACTCTTTTTAGTTTGCTATTTTTAGCATTTAGGGTGAGCCATGTCATGTTTATCATTTTGCATGTTTATTTGGTTTTGTCCTCAAAACTCTATATAAAGAGATGAACCTCATTGTAATATGTATCCTATTCCTGATATCTAATAGATTAAAATATTGTGACCTGTTTTATTTTTACAACACATAGCTGATTCAAAGGAGCCTTCTACTAAGAATATGGATTGAATACTGTATCTGTTGCCATGTCTAGGTCAACGTATATTGTGTTGAACCATTTGCCTATATTACCATGCTTAGATGAGGTCACCTGGAGATTGTAGCCTTGAGAGGTAAGCTTAGCAATCACAATTTGGGCTAGGTGTTGTGGATTTTCTCCTTTAAACAAAAGGTTTATAATCCCTTATATCCCATGCTTTCATTGTTACAGTAATTCTCAAGGTAAGGTGGAAAACATGGTGTCCAAGTTTTGTATTGAGAGCATTGGCCATTGCGCCAATAGATTGGAGAATTGCAGCTCTTGCAACATTACCATTATAACTGGCTAAGGACTTGCTTGATTGGAGCAAGCAAGATGTATTTTGTAAAACATGCACTTTGGATTTAGGGAGTGTAGGTGCTAGCGAACCTAGCATCCAATGTATAGGAAAAGCTTCAAATACAATAATTTCAGACTAAACAATGAGACTAAAGACACCCTAATAGCATATGTAAGGCCACTAGGTAGCATGGCTAAAGATGGAAGGGAGGGGCAGCGAAGATTTCAGAGCTGACTACCATAATCTCCAAGGGTAGGAATAGGTGAGAATGATCATATGAATAGTGGAGGGGTATTTTATCTTGGGTTAGCCATGACATAAAAAAAAATATAACACTGGTGTTTTGAATATGTATCTCTAACATATTCTGTGGAATAACAAGACTGTTTCAAATGTGATTCCCTTCCTCAACCTTAATCTTCATGAAGCTAGGAGCATAATATTTCCACAATCCATATTATAGCACTCAAGAGTGCTTATGGATATCAATATGTGAGCCTTTTGCATAAAGTTTTGGATCACACTCTACGATCCATCATCAGGATATGTTCTCTTCATCATGTAGTAATCTAAAATGTTGATGTACGAACTCAATGAAGTTAGTTTTAGCTGGCATTTGAGCAGAATGAAAAGAGATACAAAACAATTTTCACAATTAATTCGATGAGGAAAGATGCTACAGGTTATTCAATCTATAAAAATTCTAGTAGCATTCTAGCATAATATCACATAACAAAAATGAAAGAGAAAAGAGAAAGCACACAAGAGAGAAAAACACCAATATTCCCTAGAAAAAACCTTTCGAGAAAACCCTACCTTCAAAACATCAAAACCAATGTATTTTAAAAAATAAAACAATTACAATGCAATATCAAGCTTTGAGCCTTCACATGGAGATCAATACTCTCAACTATGGAGGAAACCAAGCAAGATATGCCATTCTTCAACAACAGTAAATATTTGTTGCTGAATTCCTCATGTCCCACTCCATGCTCATCAAGATCTCCTCAACAAGTAACTCAACGCTCCAAGTGGTTACACCAAGCTTTACTCACAATGAGCATATATAAGTAATGTCTATATATACCATAATTACAACTCATTAGGACTCACCCAGACTTGGTGAGAACCAAGCCTAGTAGACCAAACCTAAGCCTGAGGACTCATGAACAAGGTACCCTGCAAGTTCCAACTAGTAGACTCGGCCAAGTTTATTAAAACACGAGAAAATAAAATTGAAAGCTTAAACATAAAAGAATAAAAGTCAAACATTTTGTTGAAGGGTTTGGAAGACATTTGGAAGATGGTCAAAAGCAATAAAGTTATGAAAAATGGCAGTGTACCACCCCACTAGGGGTGTTACCCCAAGATCCCCATAAGGGGTGCTGCCCCTCCACCTTATTGGGAGCACTACCCCCAAACCCCTACTATTTTAAGAAAAGAAAAAACAATCATTTTTGGGCCATGTTAGATGCAAGAGCAACATTTTTTTGTTCTTTCAGCTTTTTCCATTTTTAATTCCTAGTAATTGAAGTACATTTATAATTCTAGTTTAAAAGTCAAAAGCTATCCTAAATAATGCTCCTATGACTATAGGAACATTTGTAGACTTGTCTAAGATACAAGCACATGATTCCACATAAAGCTAGCAATACTGCACTAAGGGATACTGTTGTGACCTAATCACACATCGCCCCATTGCAAATGGGGACCCCCTCTTTAGTCTTGTCTGGTGTCTTAGTGTTAGAGTTGTTTCCGGTGTTAACTTCAATTTCTTTGAGTCTCTTTCAAAGCAGAGATGGGCCCGCACATTCAAGGTCTGGGTTTGAGGTAAAATTTGTCAAGATTTGAGATGGCTGAGTAGGCCAGGTCAATGCTTGGAGGGTCAAATGAAGTTTTTGACGCCACAGTAGTGCTCGGAAGGGCTGTTGCAGTAAAATGACTGTTCAACGGGCGAATTCGGACAAACTTGCTTTTTTGTGCTTTTTGCTTTTCTGCTTTTTCAAAAGTTCCATTTTTGGCATTTTGGGACCAATCGGGGATTTAGTATTTTTAGAAATTTTTCTTTTTGCTTTTTTCTATTTTTAGTAATTTCTAATTTTAGAAGGTGCCAGGGTTAGGGTTTTGAAGGTATCAAGGCAGAAAACCTATAAAGTCCACCCCAAACATGAGGAAATCCTCCTTGAGTCATGAAGTTCTCCCATTGTGGAAAATCCAGTTGAATTCTTGAGAAATCCAGTTGCGAGGTAAAATCCACTTGGAATAAAATCCATCGAAGATGAAATCCACTAAAAATGACATGAAATCCAGCTGAAGTTCGCCCACCTCCAAGAGTAAAATCCAGTTTGATGAGGTAAAATTCCAGCTGGGCAAATATGTCTAAAAGTAGAAATCCAACTCAAGTGGATAAAATTGCTTAAGGCAAATGATGGAAAATCAAGTTCAAACCTCAAGAAATCCATGTTGAAGTTTTCAAAATCAAAAATACCCCCTTAAGGTAAGAAATCCACTTGAAATGATGAGAAATCCAATTTGGGGGCATATTTCCCAAGAAGAAGTCCACAAAATTGCCTAAGGCATGAAGTTTACTTGGAGAAGGAAGGAAAATCCAGTTCAAAATCAAAAATTCCACATAGAGGTCAATTTTCCTAAGCAAGCTAAAACAAAAATAACTTAAGTTGTTTTTATTGTTTCAAAACTTCACAAGCAAGCAAAGAGGGGCGCCCAAGGAAAAAATCAAAAAGAGGATAAGTTTTCTTCATGTTTTTTTTTTAATAAAGCAACCAATCATGAGGGGGGTCGAATTCTTTGAATGAGGAAAGATTTTGTTTATAAAAGGAGGCGCTTGAAGTGTCTTTTTCATTCAACACAAGTTAAAACTTTTCTCAGCAAGTTGCAGCACAGCCATAGGCATCTCTTTTAATTGTGCATGAGTTGCAAAGTTGATCAATCCGAGCAGAAGAAGTAAAATACATTCTCAAATTGCAGGGATTAGTCAAGAACTTCAAGCTTCTATAGGTTCACAAGCTGCGAATTTGGAGAGAAATAAGAATTTAAATCTTAAGTTTGCAGATAAATTCCAGCTTCAGGCTCGCAAATTCCAATAAAAAATTTAAATTTCTCTAAATATTCTTGAAAGAAGAAGGGTTGGTAATATGACTTCATTTTCTATTTGCATTTATTGTAGGCTAAATTCTGATTTTTCAGTTTCTAATCAACCCTTGCAGTTGAGTTCTGGAATTTTAAATCAATTAATTAAAGCACTCACCTAGCCTTAAGATTTTAAGTATAATGCCTTCTTTACAATTAATGCATGTTTTCTAACTTCAAGCTTCATACAAGTGCCATGTCTACATCAAAGAATGTCAGAGGAGGGGTTAGAAAGAATCAAGTCAGGGAGGTTCTCAAAGGATTTTATCCAAAATCCCAACTATCATCTAAATGGAAGAAAGTTGGAGACACCAACTTTGAGCAATTCAACGTAATGCAACACAAGAGAAGAATGTTTGGCACCCAGAATGAAATGCCTACACCCATAGCAACAAACATAATCAAATGCAGACTTCATCAAGCAGCTGGTTTTCCACCTGCAGTTCAATGTAGTGAGCTGATAGTTGAATGCGCCAGAAGATATGATCCACAAGCACGATCCATCAAAGCATCTAATGGGATCACTTTGGCTTATTTTACTGAAGATTCAGTTAGAGAAGTGTTTGGCATTCCTTGTCGCCACAAGATGTTGAGCAGAACTCAAGAGGAATCACAAGCAATGTTTGATCAAGCGAAGGAGGCATGTATGGATATAGTCAACACTAATTGGGTCAAGGAACCATAGAAGCATCACTCTAAGTTACCCAAGAGGCTGATTTGCACTGATTTCAAAGAAGAGTATAGTGATATGATCCATATGCCGAACAGAGTAATGGGTACTCCTCAAGGGGCGTTCTTTGAGGTTTGGATGTTCGCATATGTGGAAGAAGTTGTATTGGGAATGGAAATGATAAATTGGGCTAAACTGATAAGTGACAATATTGACATCCAACTGAGAAATCTAGAGAGAACAAAGTCCTTCTACATGAGTTCCTACGTTGTGTACATCCTAGCCCAGTTTACAAAGTATAGAGGATTAATCTGCAAAGGAGAAGTAGGGCTTCGGAGTAACCAATTCAAGGCATATGATTGTTACCCTTAGCTACAGTTGCACCATAAAGACAATTACAAGATAACCAATGATGCATTTCTCATGTACATCACTCGACTACTTCAAGGAGGAATCCATAAGAGGTAATCCAAGGAGGCTATGGCGTTGCTGGAAAAGTTTGGATCATGGTTCATTCAATTTCCAACCTTCACATATTTGAGGATCCATGGATTTGTAGAAGCTCCATACAAACTCCCACGGTACCCGACAGACAAGGTGGTCATGCTTGAGGTTACTAGACAGTTGGTTCACTTGGATTCCATCCAGAAGAAAGAAAATAAGCAAGGAGTGCATTTTCCTATTGTGATAGGGAAGATGTTGGAAGTTTTCCCTTCATTGCAAGCAGCCAAGACAGCCAAATCAGAATTGCAATTTTTAAAATTGGGCATGTATAAACCAAGGTCAGATTTTGATTTGTACTTGAGAGTTCATGGAAAGAAGTCATTTCATGTAATGCAAATAGAAGACTACTAGTCCAACTTAGTAGATGAGTATGGAGTAAGAAAGAAGATGTGGTCTAGAATTCCAGTAGATCTTGTGAAGAGGTGCGACTTGTTCCCTGTTCCAAACCAAGTGAAGGACAACGGAGAGTATGTACATCCCCAATTTGAACAAGAAAAGAATAAGCCCACCTTATTGACGAATTGGGCACAGCCTGAGTTGGCAGATTTGAGTGCGTTAATGAAGGATATTATAGCTAGTTCCTGGGAGTGGGTAGATCACCAAATCAGCAGATTGAGAAAAGAAGGTATCTCTCTTACCTACGCCAAACTAAGCAGTGTAGGAAGTCAAGGTGAAGCAGCTGAATTTAACAGAGGGGAGGAAGGTCTTAGTGAACTTCCAAGTTCAAGTAAAAGGAAAGTAGTGACCGAAGTTCTTCAAGCAAAGGAAAAAGAGGTAGCAAGTGAAGAGTCAGGGCTCAAGAAGCAAAAGGTTAATGCAACTCCATCATCTTCAAGCACGCCATCCATTAGAGTAATGGAGGAGGCATCTATTGTTAAATGTGAATCAGATCATGAACAAGGAGCTGAACTTCAAGAGGTAGAAGAGCTGGAACCTCTTTAGGAACAAACCTTCACAGATTCCTTGGAGGGAGCGGATATGCTTATGATTGAAGACATGGGAGGTACTGAGATCCTAGAAACCAATGAAGAATTGGGTGGTGAGATAATTTCTGCCTTGAAGCGGATAAATGATGATATTCAGCTGGAAGATGGGATGGAATTATCTACTGTACCAGATTGGTTGACCGAAAGCTTAATGAAGAAACCCAAGCTAGTGAATGAAATTTAGCCAATTGAAAATATGCAAGACTCCTTGGAAAGGATTGGTAAAGCTAAGATACCAAAGAAACCTAAGAAGTATTCTCAAATCACTAGAGATGGTACAAGATCCAGGATCTTACAAGTAGTAGTTCCAAAATATGATAAGCCTAGGGACCAAATTACCCCTATGGATTATGAAATTACAACACTTGACATTGGACCAACCACAATAGAACAGGACTTTCATGAGCTAGTTGATACTTCAAGGGCTATTAAAGAAAAAATTGACAGAACAGAGGAGAAGAAAGAAAGACTGGAAGTGGAGAATTTGAGACTAATAGAATTTATCCAGCAAATAACAGCCCCTTTGAGGCAAGAGAACGAGGCTTTCATTCCACCGTCCTCCCTTCCTCAAGAATCTGTTGACAGCCTTGAAGCAATGAGAGTTACAAGCCAAGCAACCTGAAGGTGGGTCAATAATATCTCAAAGCAAGTGGAGCAATTCTTGGAGAGGTGTTCTAACTTATGATAAATCAATTTTGCTTGTAACTAAAATTCGCCAGCTGGAAGAGAGTTGCAAGGATTTCCAAAGCATAGAAGACAAGGTGATACCTCGCCTAAAGGCATTAAAGGAGATATCTATGCAAGTGTTGGTTAAAGAAGGTGTTATTGATAATGGAGCTTCTTATGACTACAATAGATCGTACAGTTCTTTGCTAGCGAAAAAGAAAATATATGATGAGATGAAAGAAGAATGTGCTGGTATGCAAAACTCTCTTGGAAAGATACAACTCAAGATCCCCACATCGCTTGAAGGATTGACAAGACAGCAGGCCCATGATACAGATGGTTTGGATTTGGAAGGTTTAAAGGAAAATGTGACATGTTTATTTTAAAGAAATGGAGATTGTTAATGAGAATCAGCTGGGTGATATGTCATCCCTCTTGATCTTTATGGACAACTTTCAGAGGCAAGAAGGTAAGTGGGAGAGCACTTTTGCTTCTTGTTGTTTTAATCAGAAATGCAAATTAATAGAAAACTCAACACAGTGAACAAAGAACACAGCAAGATACCCTGAGAAAACCCTCCAACTTGAGGGGAAAAACCCAGCAAACAAAATCTCTCTTATATATTGAAATAATGGCAACAATTCTCTTTACAATGAGGCCAATTACAAGGCCAATAAATAGCACCACACTTTGATGCACACACAAATATAAAATTCGCACTCCTTGATGAATTCGCACTACTGAAGGAGAAATTCGCACTTGCAGATGGATAATGGAAGAACTTGACTTCATTATCTGATGGAATGAAATGATCTCATATATATACAAAGTGGAGGAGAGGTTGCACCTCTTCATGAACAAGGTCGGCCACAAATGAAATGTATTTTCAAATGAATGGTGCAAATATCAAGGAGAGTCGGCCCAAATAAAATGTAATATGTTGCCAAGTGAAGCGCCTCTTCACTTTAATGAATGCAATAAATAAATAGTCGTTAGGCTATATGAAATTTATTGATCAACAAGCAAGACAGAAGTATGTAGCCCGCAGCTACAACATCAACACTCCCTCTTAGCTAGGGAGGAATACTTTCGATACACAAAGTCATGGAATCTCTCAACATGACACCCACAATGGCTACACCCATATGTGGAAAGGAACACATCACAGAATCACTCAACATGATATCAACCATCATGGCTACTCCTATGTATCGCAAAGCATATGTACACAAGTTCCCATCATGGAATCACTCAACATGATGTCATCATCTCATCATGACGTCCACCATGGCTACTCCCAAAGGGTAGAAACAAGGGCTAAAGAAAATTCTCTCACAGAGAAAAATGCATTAACAAGGGCTTACACCTCAAATTTCTCTCACAAAGAAAGATGCATTAAGGGCTTACACCTCAAACTTCTCTCACAAAGAAAGATACATTAACAAGGGCTTACACCTCAAATTTCTCTCACAGAGAAAGATGCATTAAAGCAAATCACAGAACATTACTGATGTTGAGTCTCCCTCTCAGCTAGGGCTTCATTCTCCACAATTCCAAGCTTGTCTCGAAAGTGCACAAACTTCACTCTGGAGAGAGACTTGGTGAGAATATCAGTCGTCTACTCATTAGTACAAATGTATCTCAACTGGATAGCTTTCCTCAATACCATATCTCTGATATAGTGGTATTTGATTTGAACATGTTTTGTTCTGTCATGAAACACTGGATTGACAGAAAGCTTCACACAGCTTTGATTATCACAATGAATAACAATCGGCTCCAATGATTGTCCAAACAAACCTGCAAGGAGCTTCCAAAGCCACACTGCTTCTTGAGCTGATACACATGCTGCAATATACTCTGCCTCTGTACTGCTTAGTGCCACTGAAGACTACTTCCTGCTGCACCAAGAAATCATCGCAGACCCCAAACTAAAGCAACATCTAGAGGTGCTCTTCCGATCAGCTACACTCCCTGCCCAATTAGAATAAGAATATCCTTGCAACTGTAGGTCCACACTGGAAGAGTATCTCAAGCCATATCCAACTGTGTCACGCAAGTATCTCAGGATATGCTTCGCTGCAACTAGATGTATTCGCCTTGGTTCACACATGAACTGACTAAGTGCACTCACCGCATAGCAAATATCTGGTCTAGTATTGACTAGATACATCAACAATTGCCTATACATAGTAGGATCCACCAGATCTGAACTAGCTGCAGACTCACTAAACTTCTTCAAATTGGTTTCCATTGGTGTAGACATGGATTTGCAATCCATCATACCAAATCTCTTCAAGAAGTCTATGGTGTACTTCCCCTGAAGCTCCAAGTACTTGCATCAACCTTCTGACCTCCTCGTCCAAGATTGCCTGCAACACTCACCCTAGGGAAAAAAGGTTTTCCAGTGCCTTCTGTAGAGAATTCAGGACAATCCTCTTCGACCTCATCCCAGATCATTTTAATCGGAATAGGTTTGCGGAGCTACCAATATCAAATCCAGATGACTAACTTGTGCAATTTTGTTCTCAACTGCTGAAGAGGTCTTTCAAGGATTTAGCACCTGGCCTTGCAACACTCAAACCTTCACTTCTTCTCAGTGAGTCACAGAAGTCCCTCTTGATCCCTGCCTCAAAGATTGCAAAGAAGACTTCTGGAAGTGAACTCCCTTCCATTGACTAATCTCAGAACCTTAATCCTATTCCTAGACATGCTCACAACTCGAGCCTTCATTCCTCGGAATTTGACTCCCTCTGAATGTCATTAAGTAAGCTCAGATAATTAATTCATCATTCAATTGCTTCTCGATCCAACCTGCATTTTACAGGATTAATAATAGTTTATATATAAGAATCAAACTATAAGTGAAATATGTAGCAAATATCAAAAAGATCAAAATAAAGAAATAATAGGACTTATCTTTGTTGATTCTGATATATCTTGCTTTCATCTTTTCTACTCTCGGAAGTGCTAATCTCAACACAACAAAAGACAATCTGCACAACATAGATTTCTTAGATACATTATGCAGCCAACATTTCAATATAGGACCAGACCTCTCAAGGCACCATCGCAGTTCATGCACATAGAGAATGGTGTCGATGTGACCAACCAATCAAAATCGAACTTGCAGTTCTCCTTTCATTTCTGAGTCACACTCAGAAATCTTCACAACTAGCATGAAACAACTCGCAATGAAAGAATGGTATCTCCAAAGGATCTTATGCCAATGATTACTATTCAAAAGAAACCACGATCTCTACTAATCACACACGATCCAAATAAACAATGTCAGATCTGCACAACTCAGCAGACTGAATTTCAGCCCAGAAGAAAATGATTTCAAGGGTACAAACAAAAAAAACTTATCTCTTTCTGTTGGCACACCACAACCTTCACATTGCACAGAAAATTGTTTCTCCTCTCAAAGGCTCATCTTAACTCAGAATCAGAGTAACTTCCAAACTATCTTTTATACAGCTCGCAAGACATATTGGATATGGTCCCCTCTCTTTATAATAGCCATGCTAACAAATGCATTTACTCAACACATATATCTGCAACTCTATGCAGTACCATAATCAATGCCACACACATGGCTTTTCTATACAAATTATCGACTCAACAAATTTAATCTTGTTGAAGCACATCAAAACAACATGTCTCCCATTCTTGCTTCTGCTCAAGCGATAGGCTTTCCATCAAATTCTCATTGATATTAATATCAGGTTCGTACATAAAAAATGACCGATGCAGCCGGTGGCCATTTGGCATGATCCTAACAATGACACTGCACACGAATCACTGAAAAGTGATACTGACTGAACCCATCTTAGCATAGCTGTGGCTTGGAGTTGTATTTCGTTCCTCAGAACAGTTACACAATCTCAATCTGATTCCCAAGTATATGACAACCTTGAAGACAAATAAAAAACGCAATTTCTCCCAAAATGGAGTTGCGCCTTGCTTGACTCGACAATGAGAGAACGCACTTCTGTGTTCAAGAGGATCGAATGGTAGGTGGCTTGTAGCTCCTAACGGAAGGAAAGCAAGGTCTTTCCGGTGATATGCCAGGATGGATTCACTGCCTACAAGAGACTTCTCAGGAAGGTGTTGGAGAGAGGAGATGAGGAAATGGTGACGTCTCAGCCTAGGAGTGATATACTCTATCTAATGGATTATGTTGACTCCTTACACCTAGGCTATGCACGATAGCCGACTACCAATAAGTAGCAACTCTCAAGATTCCCAGATCATAGATGATATGCCGTCGTGATTGCTCCCAATACCGGCATCCAAGAACTTGCTCGTGCGTCTGATTCCAATGTCGAGCCTTCAAATCTCATTCCAACCAATCAAAGTCAGACTGAGTGCCCAGCCGACAATGAGGCCACTAGGAGAACGATATTACATATATTCGCTGTTAGTTCAGGGCATACTAGAATTCGCAAATGAAGAACCGCCCGACAATACAACATTGCTTGATGAGATAGAACTCTCGACCTCACTCAAGGCATCCACGGTGGCAAAGAAATCGATTAATATGCAAATGCTATAAAGCATCAACTTCGCCGGTATTCATTACAGAGCCTGAACAACATAAAGAGCGGAACAATTTCGAGTATCATTGGTGGAGGGGATTACTTCCATTGTTACACATATCGTCAGCATAAGGAGACTCCCGACTCCTATTTTTGCATCTGTAGCTTTGCCTCCATCAACGGCAATAACATTGACCAAAGACAATGAACACAACCACTAGTCAGTATAACAATTTGATCACTTAAATTCTTCCATGAAATTCACAAATCTGATCAGATCTTCACACAAACCCGCTCTGATACCATGTTTTTCTAATCAAAAATGCAAATTAACAGAAAATTCAACACAGTGAACAAAGAACACAGCAACCCTGGGAAAACCCTCCAACTTGAGGGGAAAAATCCAGCAAACAAAATCTCTCTTATATATTGAAATAATGGCAACAATTCTCTTTACAATGAAGCCAATTACAAGGCCAATAAATAGCACCACACTTTGATGCACACACAGATATAAAATTCGCACTCCTTGATGAATTCACACTGCTGAAGGAGAAATTCGCACTTGCTGATGGATAATGGACAAACTTGACTTCATTATCTGATGGAATGAAATGATCTCATATATATACAAAGTGGAGGAGAGGTCGCACCTCTTCATGAACAAGGTCGGCCACAAATGAAATGTATTTTCAAATGAATGGTCCGAATATCAAGGAGAGTCGGCCCAAATAAAATGTAATATGTTGCCAAGCGAAGTGCCTCTTCACTTTAATGAATGCAATAAATAAATAGTTGTTAGGCTATATGAAATTTATTGATCAACAAGCAAGACGGAAGTATGTAGCCCGCAGCTACAACATCAACAATGCTCAGTGCATTGAAGCCTTGGATGTAATGGGAGTCCAACTGGATACTTTACCACACATATCAATGGAGGAACTCGATCTAGTGATGACAAGGTTCCTTGCATTCGCAGCCAAAGAGCAAGCCAAGGGGAATTGCATTTTGGAGTCTTGCTTACTTGATTAGCTTACGAGGTGTCAGTGTTTTCCATACACCAAGTGGCTCATCTTCCTTGTGCCATGTGTCCCAGAAGTTAGTTATGCTTTTCTAATTAGGGTTTTTGGAAATAATCTTGGCCATTGATCTCAGATTTATTTGGGCCGTTGCTTTGTAATTGGGGTGCCTATATAAACCCTTCTCATTTCATTTGTTCGAGGAGACTTGTGAAATTGTTGCTAAGAGTTCTATCAAAATAATAATTAGACTCATTGATGAGCATTTGTTAGCTTGAAAGCTTGCATGGTTTCATATTTCTTCAATAAAATAGATTTGTTTTCAACAATTTTAAATGAATGAAGGATTGATAGTGTTGATAATGGTGAAAATAGTTCATACCTTTTTCAATTGAATGATTTTCAATTTGATGTGCAAGGTTAGTCTTAACTTTTAAATTACTAAACTTGAATTCTATTACTTATGTTCATTGTTTGAATTGATGATGGTCTTGAGTAATAGGATATCATTCGTGAATCCCGTTGAAGATTGCACCATCTTTGTCTAGTTGTTGTAGTTATTGTACTTGGCAAAGCAAAGATAGGTTTGAATTTCGCCATCCAACACTTGTCTCTTGAGTTCATAGGAATAGTTTAGAGTTAGTCTAGTCTCTAAAACCCTTATCCTTTTTTATTTTATTTTCAAAGATTGGCAGTAGTAAGATCTCAACACTCATAAACAAACAGTATCTGTATTCCAAAGTGTTGAAAAGTTGTTGCTAAAGTCTTAAAGGACAAAGGATTGAACCAACAAATCGAGCGTAAGTCCCCCTTGCAATACCAGCAAAACATAGCAAGACCAACTGAGACTATCCTATATGCACCAGGAACCTTGGAGTCTACTTTGTGATCACTTAGCTTACCACACTAGAAACTTTGTTCAAGAGAGAGTAGGATATTTCATTGGGTATTTTATTCTAATTTTGGTTGAGGTCACAAAACCCGCATCAACAAATACAAGCTCCTTTCTATAGTAGTTCATGACTATATGAATTTTGTTTTTGATGCCATGGATATCATAATCCACAAGTTTTGTACACCAAAAACACTTGACAATATTTATAATTTTATATACTGACAAATGTTGTTTTCTTCAACTAAAATCCACTTTTATATTTGTGATCGATGTATACTCGTGCATGTGATCAAAGTAGCTTCTATTTGACTATTTTATTGTCTTTAAAGTTTACTAATTGAAAAGTTCATGATAAAGATTTTAAATCCTTAAAAATATCTATATTTTATGCTTTTTCCAATTTGTCGAGTCCAAGTGTCGAGCCAGAGTCCAAGTCAAAAATTAGCTTGCCAAGTCTAAGTCAAGTTTGTAACATCTCTATAGAGGCAAGAGAGCAACGAACAAGGGAAAACTCACTTGCCACCAGTGTTCCACGGGGACGCGTCCCCCCCAAAAATCCTCACGTTTCCTAGAGGGGGACGTCTCTAAGACTTGCAGACTTAGGCGGGATGTCCCCCCACCAGCCCACCACCAGCGCCACCATCCCACCACCAATGTGGTTGTCTCCAAGACGCCGCTAGGACTTTGAGGATGCTGGGGTGTCCTCAAGATGTCTAGGGGACTCCTAGTTGTCTCCAAGATGTATAATTCTTATACTTGTACATCTTTTTATAACTATTTTTTCAAGTACTATATGAATTTCAGCACCTTGCCGCCGTCCCCCAGCCGCCCCCAAACTTAGACCCCACGTCCCTGAAACGTGTCCCCTACCATCCCCCTGTCCCCGTCCCCAAAACCCTATGGAACACTGCTTGCCACCATTATTTAATGCCCAAGCACTAATAAGCAATACACCCAAAACACTCAAGTGCATCTCCAAGATGAGGGCCCAAGTATGTCGCTAGACCAAGTGAGAACACATTCTCAATGGCACCTTAATTGCACTCTCCAATCCTAATGCCCAAGATTGGCTTGCTATATGTGGGCTAAGAATTAAATGGCTTCAATCATACTAAATGCATTTCACAATGAACACCATAAATTAAATGCATTCCTTTCATGAGCCCATGAAAGCATGTGCTCATTAAACCATTACCCCTCAAATATTAAATCTATTTCTCCTAGTGTGCCACTGCCATTAAATTCATTTCCAATTTACACAACTCTCAGGGAAAATTCAAAATATTGATCTTCCCCAAAGTGTGGTGCCACATTTTGTCATGGACCACAACTTTACAAAATATCAAATACTTTTATGCAAGGTATACAACACCTTATCCCAACATTCACCCAATTGTTATAGACATTGCATAAGGGGCTAAACATATGAAGAGGCCAAAATAGACAAAACAAGCTCATTGCAAAAGGAAATAATCCTCATAGGCATCATGCACTAGTTGAACTTCTTTGTGCCCATGGGCTTCATGAGGGAAACTACAACATCGAGAAAGTACACATTAATGTGCTTAATCCACACATAAAAAGTAGGGTTCTAGGCTATGCTAGCAACACTTTGTCATGTTAAATCTCAATTCAACCCAATATCCAAACACACTCTTTGAAGTTAAATCTCCTCCTACAAGCCTTAGTAGCTACCATAGACTTTGCCTCTATAGTCAAAATAGCAACTACTAATAGTTCCTTGCTTATCCTACTAAATGCACCAGAAAACAAGGTAAACACATACCCACTAGTAGACCTTTTGCTATCCACATCTCCTACCTAATCCAAATCCACAAATCCCTTATATCCATTGTCCTACTCAATGGTTTGTCCTCCTTAGTAGCAAAACAAACACTCAAATGAATCTCAAAGATACTTGCAGACTCTCTTTACAATAGTCCGATACACCTTGTTCAAAATGAACATATATGTACTTACAACTCCCACTACTTGGGCAATTTTTGTTCTATTGCAAACCATAAAAAAAGACCAATTATACTCACATAAAGGATGTGGCTTATGTCCTCTATCTCATCTCATATAAAAAAACACTAATCAATTGAAAGCTTCATTCCCATAGAAAAGAGAAGACACGCTAGGTCACATACCTATAACCATAATGAGTATCTTGTAACACTAACAAAGTGCTCTAACTATGCAACATAGATCTACTCCTCCAAATCCTCATATAGAAATGATGTCTTGACATCTAACCATTCAATCCTAAGGAAAAACACACTAACAACACATCAAAGAATCTGAAAGATGTAAGCTTCTTGATAGGTGACACGATCTCACAAACATTTATTCGCATATCCAAGGAATCAAGCCTCACTAGTAATAATGGCAGGAAGTTCACAAAATCATACTTGAACTAATAAAATTCATCCTTATAACTAACTTCTTCACAATCCTTGACACATACATCAAAACCAAACGAAAAACCAAAATACATCTAAAAAACAAGTGGGTTGTACCTATTAGGTTACATTCTTTGGTATCTGGACCTTTTAGAGAGGGGGGTATGAGATTAATCCTCATATTTTAGTGCTCCAAAACACACTAACTCACTCGTTGAACAATCTCCTCATTAGCCCTATGTAAAACTTACATTTAGCCCCACATGCAGGCTCATCTATACTTTTGCTAAAACCTATCAATAGATTTGTCTTGTTCCAACACTTTATCTAAAACAACCAAGAGATTTCTACTCTTACCTCAATTGTCTAGCAATAACAAGTACACCTTTGATCATCTCATGCCAACCAAGCTCCAACTGATCATCTCTATTATGAAGATGTAAATCATGGTATAATAAGAGAGTTCCTAGAGTTTGCAAGAAGGGATTAAATTCATAGAAAGCAAATGAAGGGAGCACATAGTTGACAATAAAAGGTGGGGGCAAGCTGCGAACAGAGGGTATTTCATGTTATGTCCCCATTTTAAGCTATATTGATTGGTGAACAATTAGTCAATTTCCAAGTTTTGTCGAAGAAGGCTAATTGGTCTACTAGGGAGAACTTCAAACTTATTGGAGTGCTCAGGGTTGGTTAAACAATGAGTTTGGTTTTTGGTAGTGTGTAATAATCCCGACCTCTTGAGCCAAGGTTATTAACGATTGCCCAAGTTTGACAGTGTTATTTGTCAAACTAATTTAGCCTTCTGGACTGAAATGATTAACCTTCTTGTATATGTAGAGCAAGTAATCTCATTGGATAACATGAGACCATTTGACATAATATCAATGCATGGAAAATATGTATGATATGTATTCAAACACCAACAGTTGGGATCCCAACAAGAGCCAAAATTGCAGTTTCAAGAAGAATAACATACTCCAGAAGTTACAAAATGCTAATACTTCAGAACATAGTACTCTAACACAGTTCAATACAATATCAAGACACTGGCTTAGAATATTATTATTTATGGATATGGTATGAAATGTTAACAGCAAATTAATCATATGACCATTCTTCTATATTCCAAGTTGAACATGTAATACAAGTAATTCAGCATTCAGGAATAACATATAATAGTTTCTTTCTGACCTGGGCAAACTCCATACCCATGATTGTGAATTCTTCGGCCAGTAGATAACAATGGACAACAGCAACAAAATGAGTGTCTTAAGGATGCCCCAAAGTGGCACCAATGATAAATAAGAGTACCCGCAAATAACAGAAGACAACGATTCCACTTCAACAACTACCCGACTCCTCTATGCTGGCGGATATGCTATGCTTTGTAGTGTCCGTGATTGTTCTCCAACCCACATATTATCCGTCGACTGAATAATGTCCTCAACAATATATATGGAGTTTGTATCTTCCGTTCTCAGCAATAATATGAATGTATGATATGTGGTGGCAACTGTGATTTGCAAGTGCTCATGCCCGATATCGGGGCTTAAGATTTTTTGCCAATGAACACGCAATGATGTTGTCAATACGATTTTGATTCCAAAAGGGATTTTTAACATTCCCGTGTCCAAATGATATTCGGTCAGCATTCAATAAACCTTAGTTCCGCTAGAATAGAATTCACGATGGCATTAACATTGAATATAGTTTTCACCTTCGTTATATTAAACGAAATCCCCTATATCCATGATAAGACTCAGCCAGTGATATAAAGTTTATCACATATTTGTCTCCATCTACTCTGTCTCCAAAATATTAGTATCGAACCTTATGAATAACCACACCAATGCTAAACGGACTATTTGTCAACCTTCATAAATGTATAGGGATGTCGTATTTGTCTAGCGTCGATAGTGTTGGTCATGAACAAAGACGGTATTTGCGAACAACAAATGGTTTACACGCTGGTATTCACCACCCACTGTCATCAACAACTCGTGATCACGACTCTCAATAGCAATTTGTAAGCATTGCTAGTAATAATACAAGACTCGGACGGCATAGAAGAGAATTTCTACCAATACCAATGGTGGCCGCAATCTGCTACACAGAGCGCCCGATATTGGAACTCGTTGATGATGTGCCATGAAACATTCACTTATATTCTTCAACTATATTTCTCAATACAGTGAAACCACATTAGGGGCTACGTCCTTCAGTGGCTATTCCTAAGAATTTCCGTCCTCAGTTACAAAACTAAAACATACTCAATTCCCGTGATGATCTTTTGTCAGCTCTCAAAGCCCATATAACTTCGCCATATTCAGTTTTCGTAACTGATTCATTTTCCCCGACTTTGGAAAGCTATAGTTCTTATTTCATGGAACTCTTGACTTTATTAAAGCAATAGTTTAGCCATTAATATTTAATAAGGTCATATTTTATAATTAATTAATTAAATAATAAAAAGTCTTTTAAAGAGTAAAGACAGTTTAATATTTAACTAATAAATCAAATCTCTTTTAAGCCTTATTAAAAATGGGGACATCACATAGTGAGCTCATTATCCTTGATGAGCCTTCTAACACTTTCAAAATTGATTTCCGACCTAGTAGCTCTCCAAACTTCTTGGAGGAGCAAGCTAATTTTAATAAGTCACCTAGTTGCTTCAGTTCATCATCCTATGACTCCGGTATCATTTTGGCATGATCAGAATTGCATAATTGTCATTTGGATACTTTCCGCAGCTTGGGTAGCTATTGAGTTATTATTTAATTAATTCACTTAAGTTGTCCAATGTTGAAAATATTAAAAGGACAATTTTATGTAGTAGCTCATTGAAAAGGTATTAAGATGTATTTTAAGTTGGACGCCTAGGCCTAGTGGACTTTGCACATGAAAAATAATATTAATTCTCCTAAAAGGTCTTTGTGAAGGAAAAAAGAAATTATTATATTTTAAAACATAAAATTGTATTTGGCTTTTCATATGGAGAGAACTTATGTTCTTCTCAAAATTTCTTCAGGATGAAAACCTTCTTGAGATTGCTGGAATTGGGGATGAAAACGCCCCTAGCTAGTCTTGATGGTTTCATCCCAGAGCCACAACTGTACTAAATAGCGGAGCTTCATCGATTTGGGTTTAACGATGAATATTTTTATGTATTTTGAATTTATATTTTGGATTGTTGATGTTGTATGTGTGAGAATTTTAAGTATTTAGATGGTTTATGGAGGGAATGAAGCTACTATTTGAGAGGTTGTACCATTAGCCTTGTTGGCCATACTTCCTCTCTTAGACCATACTTCTTGCCAGTGCATCATTTGATCATCGTTGAAGTGGATAACGGGTTAGTATCATTCTTTCCATATTGTTGTGTTGATTACGTCATTTGAAGGGAATCTATGCTCACCTGAGGGAACGCCGTACATATTATGGAAGGTCATACTAAGTCAAAGAGGGACATGAGGATTGAAACTCCAAAGTGCCTCATATTTGGGATTTCTCTTACCTTGTTTGGAGTCCCTATACTAATGTTTGCTGCTCTTAACTCCATACAAGGCGAGAAAATGGAACTCTATTAAGTTTCTGAGATTTGGTTCTCGTTGTCCAGCTGCTCCAACAGTCAATTACCTTTGTTATCAGACATGTTTAGGTATAGTTAATTTATCTAGCAAGATTTGATACTCTCTCAATAAGTTTGAGTTGTGTTTATGACTAGTTTTGAGTGCTATTTCAGATGAGGATTCAGTTTGGGTGTGTTCATTCTGGCTTGTTGCATCAGCAGATAGTGATGATTTACAAAGTGTTTTAGTTTACATCAGACCCAATTTGACAATATTTTCAGAAGGTTTCAGTTCTTCTTAGTCGATAGTGTCAGCTGATCAATGTGCTATCAGACCTGCAATCAATCTGTGTTCATCTAACGGAGGTATATGTTCAAAGTTGGTTCTTAAACACATTGTTTACTTATAATTATATGGACTCTGTTTGAATGTTGCAGCAGTCAATTTTTATCAGGCTTTATATCAGCATATGTCAGCTAGTTTATGATTTCCAATGAAGATTTGGAATGCTTTTGTGTTATCTTGTAATACCTTGGATGGTAGTACCACCAGTGGTTTCATACTTGCTCTTAATGTATTTACTCACCCCACTGAATAAGTGGAAGGTATTAGATTTTCTTACTCCACTGAACAAGTGGTTGAACTGTAATTTGCTTACCCACTGCATAAGTGGAAGTGCCCTTTGTTTCCCATTGAATAAGTGGATGATTTATAATTGCACTCTGCTGAATAGGCATGTAGTGTTCTTTCTTTCAGTATTGCATATGCACTCCATTGAAGAAGTGAGATTGACTAGCTTGCCGCTTAGTGCATTTCCATTTCAGTTGCAACATTCTAGTTAATTGTATAGTCCTGAACATCGTATGCTCTCACCTTGCGCATCTCAGGAACTAGGTGATTAGCAAGTGGAAAGGGAATTGCATTATATCTCATTTCCAATTGGTAATATTTCAAAAAACAATTAAGGGTGGATATTACAATTGCATTGGTGGAAATCATGGAAGTGCATGTGTTTGTTTGGGGAAGGTAACTAGACATCAAAACTATTAGGGATTAAGTACAAAAGTGAAATCAAGCCACAAAGAGAAGAGATTATGAGTTAGAAAGAAAAAATATGGGCACAATAAATTAAACTTGTTCCAAGGAAAGTGGAAGACATAAAGAATAAAAGGGAAATATGATGATAATGATGATGATATTTGATATCATATGCACCTAATTGGTATATAGGACCTATTGAAATGTGCCAATCAGTTTACTATTTAACATGCAATTTGACTTTGTTGTACAATTTATCTATGCTCCCTACCCTAAATGCCCCCATCCCCTAAAGGGAACGTTTTGAGGATGCAACGATAGGTAGGAAATGTCCCTTCCCCATCCGCCTTTTTTTGAAAAAGTAGGAGACAACCCTAAGAGATCTAAAGAAAAACTAGGTGATGCCTAGGGGACATAGGGGATGGATGGTCATCCCCGAGATGGCTAGGGGATGTCCAAACCATCTCAAGGACGACCATTCATCCCCTATGACCCAAGCACATTTCTAATGCTTTTCTTTTTTATAAACACTTTGATTTTAGAAAAGGGATGGGTGGGCCATCAAGGTCTATTTGGTTTTGAACATGCGAAAGGCATTGACCCTACACCTCGCAAGCAACAATACCACTTGACCCCACTGGGGGCGCTACCCCAAACCCCCACAAGGAGCATTGCCCCCAAACCACTACCAATTTACAAGTCTATCCAAGTAATAGACCAATCATTAATCATGATCACAAAATCTACAAAATACATATCCCCAATTGTAAATCTCTACATCTTCATAGTTGAAATCATAGTTAAGCATTATCATGTTTCACACATTGGATAACTTGTTTAGTATACAAGGATTGTTGCAAACAAAGTTGGCATGCTACAATCATTATATTATTGAATACAAGTTAAGTAATAGTCGGCAAGAAATGAAACTTTCATAATGCAAAAATTAAAATGTATCAATCATGCTTTGCACAAACAACTAATGGGACAATCCCATTAGTTTCCTAGTTGAGGTCAACCTAGAACATAACCAATTATTTTTTTACTTTATCGTTCCTCTTTGTTAATTAGTTTGACAACGTAACATGTGGTCTTGAAGGCTTCATGAAAACTTCGATAATAAACCCCACCTAAATATACACACCAATCATGCATGTCTTTATTAACCCAAAGATCCTACTAGACAAGTCACTAAACTAGTAAAGAAAGGAGCATCTTGATACATACATTCATTAGGAATGTAAATGGAAGTAATGGGGCTGTAACAAGATTGCTTAGTTGTGAGGCTTTATGCAGACTTGTGGTGAATGTGGGAATGCAATAAATGAAATAGTTAAAATAACATAATCTACGAAATAAGGATAAGAGTACTTATCTTGAAACATGTTAGCACAGTAATCTCTCTAATGGATTGGAGCAACCACATTATGGAAGAGGTGCCTATATGTGAAGTCACAAGGGATAGAAGAAATCTAATGGAACAAGCATACAAGAAACCTAAAACTACTATATGTGTCACTAGTGTTCTCTAATTCTTGAATTTAGACTTGCCTGCAAAAGATATAGTCTCTTAGTGAAGTCCCTTTGTGTTTATTTGATGATCTAATTATAGAATAGACAATCTAGGAAACCCATATATTCATGCCGAATCATGGATTGACTCCACAAAGCCAATGGGTTCACATGTAGAGAAACATGTTAGCCAATTATGAAAGATCCCAACCCAAATCTGATATGATTTTTTTGAGTTTCGTCTTTTCACAGTCTTTGACCAGCAAATAGGAGGGGTTATGTTTTTGTTTTGTATTTGCGTTTTTTCTTTTTTTTTGTGTGTTTTGAGTTTATGCATATAACATGACATATAACAAATGCTGGAAATGGAAAATAACTGAGATATATAACGATTCTATTACTAAGATACTGAAATTACATGAATTTGGGCTAAATACAATATACCCATTCATTAATAGACCTAGAAATGAACTATTACATGACTGAAGCAAAACTCACAGGTCTGATATAACTATAAGACGGCAATTTTGACTCTTCCAACTCTAGATATAACTCCACAAATCTGTTCCAAGTATGAGATGAATTAATTTAATTGTTGTGAGTGAATTTCCAGCTCCAAACCCTCAAAAACTTCACTTGGCACCTAGGGTTTGATGTCCAAATGCCCAATGGTGGTATGGCTTGCTGTAATACTGCTGTATGATGGTAGAAATGTCCTCAAAAGGGGCTGATATGAAATCTGATATGAATTTTTGCCCTTCCAAATAACTGATCTGCAATATCCTTCCCAAATAATCGTTGCCAAACTGATAAGAAATTTGTTTTATGATGTTTTTGCCTTCTAAAATGCTGGGGCTACGTACAACACTCCCTTCTCCCAAGATTTTTCATTCCTGGAAGGCCAAATCTGCATGTAGAAACCCTTCTTGAGCTCCAACCTGCAAGCTGCTCTAAAAATATAAACTCTTCATATGTCAAAATGGCAGCCTCCATCACTTTTTATAACTTTATGTCTTCCCTCCAAATAGGTTGACCCCTTTATAGGGCTTTCACTTCGCAACATGAACACTTTTTAGCATTTTTAATAAAATTTGCATGTCTCCCTT
Organism: Sequoia sempervirens; assembly: GCA_007258455.2. Lineage (NCBI taxonomy): Eukaryota > Viridiplantae > Streptophyta > Pinopsida > Cupressales > Cupressaceae > Sequoia > Sequoia sempervirens. Next base: position 42,322 of record VDFB02338464.1, read on the forward strand.
ATGCAAGGCATGGCCTTTCACTATGCCCCCTTTTTAATCATTAAAGTTGTTTTTAAAAGACGCAAGTTATGTCTCTAGGCATCATGGCACAAGGGGGGGTGAACTTTTCACTATTCATCTTCTAATTCTCTATTACTATTCACCCCTTTACTATTCCATTAGAGCCAACTTTAATATTTCCAAATTATTCCTAATTTCATCCTCTGAACTCCAAACTGAAGACTCGAAAAGCTCCCGGCAAGGCTCCACAACCCCCGATTGGGTCCCCTAACCAAACTGCTGACCTATGAGAACCCTTGTAGTAGGCCAACCTCTACTAAGTTCTGAGTTGCCTAAGGAAGGGACATTGCAATCCTCCCTTCCCGGGATTGCTTGTACCCAAGCAACTGCAAAGCTGGATGCTGAAGTATTATCTCTCCTTCCCACGTGGCATCCTCCAACGGCATGTCCTTCCATCGTACCAAATACTCCCTGATAACTCTATTCCTCAACCTTCTCTCCCTCATATCAAGAATCTCTGCAGGAATTCCCTATATTTCATGCTTGGATTTCCCTTCCATACGTGTGTCTCGGCCCCCAATTCTCCCTGCATTTGAAGCATAATTTGTCCTTTTTGAGATCATCTTGTTGTCGTTTAAGTTCATCATGTTCACAAACATGACCAAGCTCCCATTTTTCCTTACAGTGGTAGCATAGTTTCCCTCTTCGGAGCCCTTCACGTTCCCTTTTTGAAGGTAATTCCCTCTTATGTCAACTCTTCCCATATGGGGGTTTGGTATGTGTGTTTGATGAGAAATTCATTGAGTAGGTTTTATCTTTTGATGATGTGTGTTCCAATCTTAATGCCTTTTGAATGGCATCTCCTAGCGTTATAGGTTTGTGAGCACTCACTAGGCCTCTTATGTTGTTTTAGTTGTGTTAGTTCTTTAAAATACCATTCGGAATGCTTTTGATCAAATCTTGTAATAAGTTTTTGAGTCAATTCCCTAAAATCTTCTAATAAGCTTTTGATCAAATCTTGTGTTAGTTCTTTATGTGTTGGTGGTCTTGGGTAATAAAGCCATGATGCCACTAGTCGTCGGCAGTTCCCTCCAAATGCAAAATGGTGAATTTAATAGCATCCTCTTCTATCATGGGGCTAAGGGATAAGTATGTGTCCATCTTTTGAACCCCTGAGCATGCTGTGACTTTCCCCGATCCATCATAGTTGGGTAGGGTCATTTTAATTACCCTTTGTCTTAAATCTTTGTAAGGTTGTCCCATTTCTCTTTTACAAGTAGTTTGTGATCTTGCATCACAATATGCCTCAAATAAGATATCTCTCTTAATTTCAAGGTCTCGTCTTGAGTATGTCGTAGCATATTCATCGAAGTTATCAATTTGTGTATTGTTTTCTTCTTCCTCTCTTGTTGACCCTCCCCCAAGTAGGAATGAAGGTCTTGTTGCCCTAGGTGTTAATATCCTTGAATGGTTAGAGTTGGCATCTCTCCCATTGGTTTGGTTGGGTTGTGGGTTATTGCTGTTCATGTTTTGAATGGTTTGGAGAAATAGTTGTCATTCTCTCATTTTGCTCCATGAAGGTTTGGGTTGTGTGCTCCATGAAGGTTCTTAATTCATTTCCCATTTGTTCACCTATTGTGTTGTTTTGTGTAGAGTTACTGGTGGCTGCAAGTCTCTTATTTTCTCTCTCCAAGGCTCTTTGGGCTCTATGGCTAAGTTGCATCCACTAGCTTTCATCCCTCAAGCTGGTAGGAACGATGCTCTAATACCAATTGTAATGTCCCTTGTATGGATATTCTTAGATTTTTGCCCTAAAATCACAATTTCAATGTAAGAGATATATTTTATTAAATTACAACTTCTGATAAACTCCAGTTTAACCCTGCAATAGTGTTAGCCAATGATTCATAAAACAATTAATTGGTCATGTATATTGTTTACACATCCATTGCATTATTTGACATATGTATATTGATCTAGATAAGTAACTAACAATACTGATTCGAAGTTATTATTCCCCCAACAATCAACCATTCGGAATATTGGAGATGAAACCTCAATAGGGTGTCTAAAGTCTTTCCTATTTCTAGGCCCACGGGCGGATAGGCAACCCCCTTGGCCCACTAATGGTAGACACAAGGCCACCCATTAGGGATGGTCTACTTAGCATGGAATCTCTCCCCCCTCTTGTCCTTCCATCTCTTCTTCCCATGATCGATTATAGAGAAGCAATAATAATTTATGGTTAGATTGATAATTTAATATGAGTTACAATCAGTGTTCCACGGAGTTTCGGGGACGGGGACGGGGGGACGGCAAGGGATGCATCTCAGGGACGCGGGGACAGGGGGTCTAAGTTTGGGGGTGGCGGGGGGGCGGCAAGGGAGCGGTGCACTGAAATACATATAGTACTTGAAAAATTAGTTATAAAAAGATGTATAACTGTAGAAGCCTAAGGAATAAGTAAAGTTTAGAGTTTAAACACATTGCAATGATTTCATTGAACTAGTGAACATTGAAACAATGAAAATCAAAATGAAAATATAGTATATACTTAATAGACATTGGAACGAGAACTAGATGTTTCATAATTTGAATTTCATAATCATGATTCATAAAGCCAGATTCCACAACCTTTGGAACAAGAACTAGTTGTAAAGCTAGATTCCACAACCTTCGCTAGAATCCTCCTACCTATAGGCTGTTAATGTATCGATTAAAAATAAAAAATTTAAAATTAAAATGGTCAAGGCATGGGAATGTAAGAGTCTAGACTGAAATTCTGAATGCCTCAAAGAGATGTCATCTTGTCGAGTGCAATGAAGTGTGGGCAAGCCCACACTTCATTGCACCCCACAAGATGACATCTCTTTGAGGCATTCAATCTAATAGTCCCTTGCCCGTGCTTGTTGCATAATGATAAAACACTCATTCGATCCTTGTCAATTGCATAAAACTTAGGGAGCTTTGGACGGGAATGGACATCCAGCAAAGCATAAAAAAATGAAACAAAAACAAAACCAAAAACCCTCCCTCATTCATGGATTCAATTGTCGCTTCAATCTTCAAATGCCCACGCTCAGCCTCAAACTCGTGTAAAGTGTAAACACTCAGCCAAAATGAAGTATAGTTGAAAAATTAAGACAAAAAATTTCAATTTAGCCTTTTAGGCTCTCAAAAAGGCTTTAAAATTTAAAATTTATAAATTTTAGCTTTTTTTTTTTTTTTTAAAAAAAATCATTTTTAATTCCATTTTAAGGTTAACGTCTGGAAGTCTCCAGCATTTTGAGAGACACCTAGAAGTCTCGGGGAAGTCCAGAAGTCCCCTCAAAAGAGAAACGTCTCGGAGGTGGCGGAGAAACGGGGGTACGACAGGGGGACAACGGGGGGACGTTTACCTGACATCTCTGCATCTCAGAAACACCCCCGTCTCTGAAAAGGCACCATTTTTGGGGAGGACACATCCCAGTGGAATTATGATTACAATTCCTATGAGGTCCTATATGAAATACATGGAATCAATTATATTTGAAAAAAATACATAAAATCGCATACCACAATATCTATGATCTCATGTCACTGCTATATCTCAATATGCAGATAATTATTCTAGATGATCCACTGTAGATATCAGTCTGCAGATATATCTTCAAATGATGTTCAATGTCGATCCCTTCCTTCCTGATTGCCTTTTTATGTGCTTTGTGTCCCATCCACAAGAGACATGTCGTTTGGATTGGAGTGACCATTCAAATGGTCATGACTTTTTAGATTAGCTTAGTGTCATAACTAATCATTCTAATTGCTATTCTTAACAATTACCAATTATTGCTATTTAATTTGTATTATCTCTTGCTAGGGATCGTTGGCCTCTCTTGTTTATAATCGCTAATGTTTCTATCATTTCTTCTTGCCGTTTATTATCTGATCATTGCATTATATTTAATCCCCATTAATTAAGGAAATCTTCCTATTCTTAATACCATGATTCTCACATGGAGGTCGACTAATATATTTATTCTGGATAGCTTGGAATAATTCACTTTTATTTTCTTGGACAAGTGAGGGGAATATTGTACTTGTTCTTTCATGGGGGCATGATAGTGATTTATTTCCTTGTTCTTTCACGAGGGCATGGCACTATTGACACCAAAAGACATGATTGCATGATCTTGAAATTTGAATCTTTTAACATGGAATTGTGTTGTGTTTAAATAATCAGATTGGTTCCAAATAAGGGATGAGTTATTTTTGCAATTATAGGGACTAATAGAGCAAGTTTTGGAGAATATGAGTACACAAAAGTATTCACGAAGCATATTATATTTCATACATTCCAAAAGAATATTTTAAATGCCTTGACAATGTCAAAAGAAAGCTTTAGCTGGCAAGTGAATTTATTACTCATTAAATTTGTATTTCTTGATAGTGGAACCCATTATATCACAATGAATCCATAGATTTAATCTAAATCTAGCAATGTCTATGATCGTTGTGGAAAAACTTAGGATATGGGCCAGTGGTTTTTAGTATTCTTGAGATAAGAAATCTTTTAGGGGATGCTCAATGGAAACCTAAGGAGCATGTTCTTGCACCAACAATTTTCGAAAGCTGAAGGGTATATGTGTACATTGATGTACACAGCCCATAGACATGTACGAGGTGTTAATGTTTATGACAGCGTCAGTCAGATTCTTCCAGCTGTCTTTGTATTTGCTATTTTGAAGCTGGGCCGACCTTCAAACTGTCTTATTCAAAACTGACATGCAGTGGAATCTTTTTGTAATGCCTCCTAAATTTAGTTGCATGATTCCTCTTGTGCGTCCTCTTGTAACTGTCCTGCAGTCACCTTGCATGTAACTGACATGCTATGTTTAGAAAACCACTTTGTATTTACATTCTTTCTGTATTCAGAGGTGAAGTTCGAATTTTTGAAGTGCAGATTGGTGTAAGGTGCAGACTGTGATAACTATTGACAGTTTGGAGGTCACTCAGTTCTGGATGTGTATCAGATTGTGATGCTGTGTTTTGGCCTTCATTATCAGCCTCTATTGTAAAGGATTTCTCATTGTGATTCAATAATATAAGAGATATTATTGGCTGGGTTTTTCTCCCTCAGGAGGAGGGTTTTCCCAGGGTAAATTTTGTGTGTTTATTTGTTCTTGTTGTTGAATTTTTCTGTCTTCTGTTAGCTCTTATTTCTGGTTCTTAAATTTAACATGGTATCAGAGCGGGTCTAAAGAAAAGATCCAGAACCAGAACTCTTAAGTCTTGAAATATTCTTGCTTGTCTTCTAGCCTGTTTATTTCAGCTTTCTTCAATGGTGAATGGACTCAAAGTTGAAGACAGGCTGGATGGTGCATCCAACTTTACTTCATGGAAATTCAGAATCCTAATTGCACTTGAAGAAAATGACCTTCTCAACTATGTGAAGACTGATGTTGCTGAACCTGCTGATGACACTGAGAAAGCTCAATGGAGAAAGAACCATATTATGGCAAAGAAGATTTTGATTGATTCTATTAAGGATCATTTGGTACCTGTCATTTCAAAGCTAGATTCAGCTAAAAAGATGTTTGAGTGTCTTCAAAGTTTGCATGAATTTAACAACTCTAGCAGAGCTCTAGCGTTAAGGCGTCAACTCTTACATATTAAAATGGCTAGAGGAGAATCTGTTGTATCCTTCTTCATGAAGATTTCAGAATTGAAGGATCAGCTAAATGCTATTGGAAATTCTATTGAAGACAAAGACCTGGTTATGTTGGCCATGAATGGCCTTCCTCACTCTTGGGAATCTTTCATTCAAGGAATTAGTGGAAGAGCTGAGTTACCCAATTTTGATCGTTTGAGAGCTGATTGTATTCAAGAGGAATGCAGATTGGAGGCACGAGGAAATGGGCGAAGATCTCACCATGAAGAAGAGCATGTCCTTGCTGCTCATACTTCTAAAAGGAAAGGAAGGAAAGGAAACTTCAAGAGGTATGAAGATAGGAATTTTGGTTCAGCCCTTGAACCTAAGAAGAAGAAGGATCTATCTAAGATTCAATGTTTCAGATGTGACAAGTATGGTCACCTTGCTAAAGATTGTCCATCAAGACCTAAGCATCAAGTTGCTGTTACAAATGTTGAAAATGAATCTACTCATAGAGAATCAAGTGAAGATTCAGAGGGTTTCTTGTTTATATCAGCTCTTTCAAGTAATGTTCCTACTGATAGTGAGACTTGGCTAATTGATAGTGGTGCTTCTCGCCATCTTACGGGATATCAAGAACATCTTTCTGATCTAAGAGAAAAGGATACCCACTTGCAGGTTATTATTGGTGATGATGCTTGTTATTCTGTGAAAGGTGCTGGAACTACATCCTTTCATTTAAATTCAGGAATTCCTCTTCATCTGAGTGATGTTCTATTCGTTCCTGGAATCAAGAGGAATCTGATTTCTATTTCAGCATTGGAAGATAAAGGATATCAAGTTGCATTTGCTGAAGGCAAAGTTCTTGCATGGAAGAAGAACTCCAGCATTAAGACAGCTTGTGAGATTGGTGCCCGTTATGAGAGTCTATATAGACTTTCAGCTCGTCCTATTCAAGCTCTAGCACATGATTCCATGAGTTCTAGCGAGTTGTGGCATAAAAGATTTGCTCATCTAAATTTCAGAACTCTTTCTTCCATGGAGAAGGTGGTCATTGGTCTCCCAAAGCTCAATCAAGAACATGATGGTGTCTGCAAAGGTTGTGCTTTAGGTAAGAACATTAAAAGTCCTTTTCACAATAGTGAAAGTAGAGCAAAAGGAATTTTAGACTTGATTCATTCAGACTTGTGTGGACCTATGTCTGCTGCATCATTGAGTGGTTTTTGGTACTATGTGACTTTTATTGATGATTTCTCACGTAAGACTTGCATTTATTTTCTAAAATCTAAAGAATCTGATGAAGTCCTGTCTAGATTTAAAGAGTTCAAAGCTCAAGTAGAGAATTTGTCTGATAAGAGGATCAAATGATAAGTAGGAGGTATTTTTCCATAGCGTGTCAAATTATGATATTGCTATCAGGATTCAACTGTGTAGTTTCAGTCAAACTAATTGACCCATGTTTCATGAGTAGTGGTTCAACAAGAACCCATCTCTCATGATATCGAATGGTCCACTTAGCACTCATTGCATCTAGGTGATGCTCACAGAGGTGAAGCAGTCGTCCGGGAGGTCACCCATCCAGTATTGCTCCAGCTCAAGCGCGCTTAACCAGGGAGTTTTCTCCAAGGTTAAGCCAGCTTGAGTTGTTACCCCATTTGCAAAACCTTCAGCAAGTGTTGTGCCTTATGAACCATTCATAATAGAGCCCCTTTAGCTCATCAATTGATAAGTAGGAGGTATTTTTCCATAGCGTGTCAAATTATGATATTGCTATCAGGATTCAACTGTGTAGTTTCCAGTCAAACTCATTGACCCATGTTTCATGAGTAGTAATTATTTATTGCTAAGAGGATCAAATTTTTAAGGTCTGACAATGGGGGTGAATATACTTCTGGTGTTTTTCAAAATTTCTGTATTGATGCTGGGATTAAGAGGGAGTTTTGTGTCCCTTATAATCCACAACAAAATGGAGTTGCAGAAAGAAAGAACAGATCTATTTTTGAGGCAGCGAAAGCCATGATCCATGATCAAGGCCTTCAAATTTTTCTTTGGGCAGAAGCTTGCAGGACAGCTGTTTATGTTCAGAATCGTAGCCCACATCAAATTTTAGACAATATGACTCCTGAAGAAGCATTCACAGGTATCAAACCTGAAGTTGGTCATTTTAGAATTTTTGGATGTCCAGTTTACATTCATGTACCTAAAGATAAAAGATCTAAATTAGAACCTTCAGGCAAAAAGGGAATTTTTGTTGGCTACAGTGAAACTTCAAAAGCTTACAGGGTCTACATTTCGGGACAAAAGCAAATTGAAATCAGCAGAGATGTTTCATTTGAAGAAGATGTAGCTTGCAAAAGATCTAAAGGATCTTCTATGGAAATTGATAGAGAAGATCATGAGACTTCTCAAGATATGGACATTGCTGCTCCTGATTCCCCTTCTGAGATTCAGAGGGAGACTCTTCATTTAGAAGACCCTCTTGGTCCTGTTGATCCTTTAGATTCCTATTCTGGACCAAGTAATGTTTCATCTGACAAGAAGAGACCTTTGTGGGCCAGGCATACTATGGAAGAGGCTGAAAAATTTGCAGCCCCTCGTGGTACTTTCAGAGAAAGTAAAAGACCTCATAAGTTTGCAGGTTATGTTGCTTCAATGAGTCATATTATTGAATCTGAGCCTTCAAGTTTTGAAGAGGCTTCAAACCAGCAAGTATGGAGAGATGCCATGACAGAAGAATATCAATCTATTATCAAGAATGATGTTTGGGATATTATTCCAAGACCTAAAGGTAAATCTGTTGTTTCTACTAAGTGGTTGTTCAAAATTAAACATGCAGCTGATGGAAGTATTGAAAAGTATAAAGCCAGATTTGTAGCAAGAGGTTTTTCTCAAAAAGAAGGTATAGATTATGAGGAAACATTTGCTCCTGTAGCTCGGTATACTTCCATCAGAACCATTATTGCTATTGCTGCTGTTAAAGGATGGAAATTACATCAAATGGATGTAAAGACAGCATTCTTAAATGGTGTAATTGAAGAGGAGGTATTTATTGAGCAGCCAGAGGGTTTTGTGATTCATGAGAAGGAATCACATGTATGCAGATTGAAAAAGGCCTTGTATGGCCTTAAGCAAGCTCCACGTGCGTGGTATGAAAGAATTGATCATTATTTAGTAAGCTTGGGCTTCCTCAAAAATGATGCAGATCCAAATCTCTATTTCAAGGTAATTGAAGATAAAGCATTAATTTTGGTTCTTTATGTTGATGATCTTTTTATTACTGGAGGAGATGATCTTATTGCTAAATGTAAGGAAGAGTTAACCTCTGAATTCGAGATGAAAGATCTTGGTCTTTTGCATTACTTTCTTGGTTTAGAAGTATGGCAAAGACCAAATGAGATTTTCCTGAGTCAAGGGAAATATGCTATTGACATTTTGAAACGATTTGGTATGTTAGACTGCAAGTCTATGTCAACTCCTATGGAAGCAAATCTGAAAAAGCTACATGAGGTTGCTGCCACTTCAGATTTAGTTGATCCTACTATGTACAGGCAGTTAATTGGTTCTTTAATGTATTTGATCAATACTAGGCCTGATATATGTTATGTTGTTAACACTCTTAATCAGTTCATGTCTGAGCCTAGACAGATTCATTTTGTTGCAACTAAGCATATATTGAGATATGTACGTGGCACAGTGGGATATGGTCTGTAATATACTTCTTGTGAAGATCTGAAATTGCAAGGTTTTTCTGATTCAGATTGGGCAGGGTGTGTACCTGATAGGAAGAGCACTTCTGGTTGTTGTTTCAGCTTAGGGTCTGCTATGATTTCTTGGTGCAGCAGAAAACAGTCATGCGTGGCTCAAAGTACAACAGAAGCTGAATATGTGGCAGCTTGTGTGGCAGCTCGAGAAGCAGTGTGGCTTCGAAAGCTTCTTGCAGGACTGTTTGGGCAAGTTTTGGAACCTACTGTGATTCTTTGTGACAACCAAAGTTGTTTGAAGCTTTCTGTTAATCCGGTTTTTCATGATAGAACCAAGCATGTGGAGATCAAGTATCATTACTTGAGAGATATGGTTCAAAGGAAATCAGTTGAACTCAAGTATGTTTGCACGGATGAGCAAACAGCTGACATTCTCACCAAGCCACTTCCTAGAGTAAAGTTTTCTTATTTTCGAGATAAGCTTGGTATTGTGGAGAATGTTGCTCTTGCTGAGAGAGAGTCTCAGCCTCAGTGACTCTTGCTTCATGTGTTAATGCATTTCTCTCTGCGAGAGAGAGATTTGAGGTGCAAGCCCTTGTTAACGCATTTCTCTCTGTGAGAGAGATTTGAGGTGCAAGCCCTTGTTAATGCATTTCTCTCTGCGAGAGAGATTTGAGGTGTAAGCCCTTGTTAGTGCATCTTTCTCTGCGAGAGAAATTTGAGGTGAAAGCCCTTGTTTCTTTCTCTTGGAGTAGCCATGATGGACATCACAATGAGATGACTACATCACGATGAGGTGATTTGTCTTGTACAGCTGGAAGTATCCTCCCTAGCTGAGAGGGAGTGTTAATGTTTATGACAGCGTCAGTCAGATTCTTCCAGCTGTCTTTGTATTTGCTATTTTGAAGCTGGGCCGACCTTCAAACTGTCTTATTCAAAACTGACATGCAGTGGAATCTTTTTGTAATGCCTCCTAAATTTAGTTGCATGATTCCTCTTGTGCGTCCTCTTGTAACTGTCCTGCAGTCACCTTGCATGTAACTGACATGCTATGTTTAGAAAACCACTTTGTATTTACATTCTTTCTGTATTCAAAGGTGAAGTTCGAATTTTTGAAGTGTAGATTGGTGTAAGGTGCAGACTGTGATAACTATTGACAGTTTGGAGGTCACTCAGTTCTGGATGTGTATCAGATTGTGATGCTGTGTTTTGGCCTTCATTATCAGCCTCTATTGTAAAGGATTTCTCATTGTGATTCAACAATATAAGAGATATTATTGGCTGAGTTTTTCTCCCTCAGGAGGAGGGTTTTCCCAGGGTAAATTCTGTGTGTTTATTTGTTCTTGTTGTTGAATTTTTCTGTCTTCTGTTAGCTCTTATTTCTGGTTCTTAAATTTAACACGAGGGTCCACAACCTTAGAGGGCCTAGGTGAACCCCATAGACATGTTTGAGGGTCTCATTGGGATAATATAATGTTTGTTACATGAAAAACCATTTACAAATGACAAACACTTTGCTGTCAAACTTAGATGGCATTGACTTCATTCTAATATGAGCCATCCTTTCCTACCTGAACAAGCAAAGCTGTGACATAGGATGAACGATTTTTCCAAAATACCATCTACCTAGGCAGAATAGGATGGTACAAAATGAAGATGAGGAAGACCAATAAGGTGCAAATCTAACATACCTGCAATCCATGGTGGGTGTACATCATTGATGTTACACCATCAAATCTAAACCCATCAAATTTATATTCCTCCAACCACCAACGAGCATTTGACAAGAGAAAACGAAGAACCTGCAGAATGTGAAATGGCATAAAAAAGATGTTTATTTTTTTTCTTCTTTTCATCTTGTATCTTTCTGCCTTTGTCTATGCATGAATATGCAAAAAAAAAGAAAGAAAGAAGGGAACTTATAAATTGAACACAAAATGACGGAGCAATGTACCAACTGAACAGTAATAATACAAATGAATCCAAACAGCTAGCATTGTTACAAAGCAAGTAAAAGTACAAAAATTAATAAAATAAATGGTTAATGATGTTTAATTTTGATAATTGTCACATTCCATGTGATAATAAATTCCAATACTGTACCTCCCAATGGCCATAGTTGAAGAGCCGTGAATCCCACATCCAATGATATCCTCGAGAGCCAGAATGAAAATAATGAGAATCCGTTCCATCAAACATGTTCAATCCATCCAGGACATTATTTGAAGCATGACTGCATAATACATCAGCCTTTATATGTCAATATCTTCAACCAATAATGTGTTAGCTAAAAAAGGATAAAGCAGCATGTCACAACATTCATAAAATGCAATTCACCCTTTTACTACCTTTGTTTATCACTAAATTTTAAATAACTAACAGGAAGCAGAAGCCGTCTTTAATAGGACATGCAATTGTTAATTTCTAGTTTTACAAGCATTAATAGATCTAGAGAGATGCTAATCTCAAAAACAATGCTATTTTCAGTTGCATTTTGCAAACTAAACTTCTTAAATGGATCCTCAAGATATGTAACAAAGCAGAGCACAAGTAACACTCACTTATATCTCTTCTCACAAATGAATAGCATTGGGACATCCTGGATTACACCATTGTCCAGGTCGAGAAAACAAGTCAAAAATTTCACATAAATTGAACATTATTCATGGCATCTTCATGATCAATGCCAACGACTAAAAGAATTGGTCAACCAAAACATACAACTATTGCATGTACAAGATATACTAGTTTGGAAAACCACAAACAAGAAGAATGCATGATTACATATACCTACTAAGAGATAGACATGGATTATCAAAAAGAAATAAAACATGGAATATTTATGGGCTCATCAGCTTCTCCCAAAACACAATACTCATTGAGACTTATCCTAGATGGTAAAATTATGATAATGGAAAAATTGGAAAAAAGGAATGGATTGATCTACATGTTCCCTGACCATAAAATAAGTGAAGAGACAATCTAATCACCCTTCCATCAAATCCCATTATGCTAAAGTGGCTTAGCAAAATATACTACGAAAATTCCAACTTCCAGTGTCACCAAAATAACCAATTATAGAAAAACTATAGTGCTTGTCAAGAAAACAATTTAGATTTGACTTGCATAAGAAAATTCACTCAACTGTGTCATGTCCCCGAAATTGTAACACTAAGATATAAGCATTGAAAAGCAAGTAAATAAACAAAATACCTATTAGCCATTTAATATTATTATAATTATAATTATCAAGGATAATATTATAATTATAACTATCGAATACAACATTACAAATATTAAAATATAAATGCTAACAATTTAAATATTATAATCTGTAATAAATAAATAAATATAAACAATCTGATATTACTATTATAATATAATAATAGCTAATACAAAAACCAATATATAGTATATTAACTATACAAACACATAACATAACAAAGTATAAATGGAGAGGTAGCGATCAAAACAAAGGCAGCAATTACCACGATTTATATTGCTCTAAATGGTAGCAATTAAGAAGAGAAAGGGCAGCGATTAAAGGAAACATTTATTCAAGCCAGCAATAAAGAAATGGGGATTGTTTAAAGACAATGATTATATTTCATTAAGTATAATTATGAGTTCAGCAATCTCCTTATGAAGGGTGACGACTTCTCAAGGGTCATCTCCTTTTAAAGAGATGCCACCTTTTAGGAGGGCTTAAGGATATAAGAGATGAGTGAAATAAGGATGGGATATATATGGAGATGCAGATTTAAGAATATAAATATAAAAGGAGAGGAAGTAAATAGCAGCAGATTTAAAGAGAGACATAGGAGCATGTATGAAGAAATATAAATAGGAAGAGGAAAGAGGCAGATCTAAGGAAGAGATAGAGGCATATCAATTAGCATGACATTAAAGCTCAATCTGCAATAATATTCTGGTAATATTTAGGGATTACCAATTAAAATAATGAGGGTAACATTTAGGAATTATGAATTAAAATAATGCTGGTAATATCTAGGAATACAAGTGTGGTCAAAGGACACTTATAATTTATACATATTATGATTTATACCTATTGGTAACATATTCAAAAAACTTTATACACTTCTGATATATTTATTTGATTATGTTATTATGCTTATATTTTCACCATGATGGGAGAAGGGGGATTGCAAAGAGAATAGCAATGAGGCACTCTCCTAATACCGCCTCTATAATAGAGAGCCAATGTGTTCTATAATGGAGGAAAAAAGTGTCCTATGATAGAGAACCTATGTGTTCTATTACGGAGGACGGAGTGTCGTATAATGGAGAACCAATATGTTCTATAATGGGGGACCAAGCAGCCCCAATGGGTCATGAAGGGATGAGGCAGGGCTGCAACAGGGAGAACTACTAAGAGGGCACCCTACTAGGGACAAATGCTAAGAGAGTACCCTACTAGGGAGAACTGCTAAGAGGGCACCCTATTAAGGGAGAACTGCTAAAAGGGCACCCTGTGATAGGGAGAACTACTAGAAGGGCACCCTATCGTGCAGCCTCCCAACTATCCCCAAGTGAATCAATTGTTGAAGAAAAAGAAGAGGGTCTTCAATCATAAGGGGAGGATACTTAGGGCACCTCACCATGTCGTCCTCATTATGGTTGAGCCCACATAGTCCTTGGGACTGGTTATATTGTTATACATAATCTTTCCTAGATTTAGAATAAAATGTATTTCGTATCATATTCATCTAACATGGTTGCAAGCTTCCATGACCAGACTTGCATCATTTCAATTTTGTGTAGCAAATTGTATCTTTACTATAATCTGCTATTGGTTTCATTTGGGAATTGTGAAAACAGGGCAAAGTGTAAGGTGATCTCAGAAGGGGACATCTCAAGTGGTATCGAAGCATAATCCTTCCATCCTATGAAAGAAAGGTTAATGAAAACTTTCCAAAGAAGACACCCTAGGAATAACAACACTCAAAACAACACCATGGATGATCAAATGAGAGACGAAGTTAGGGAATTCATGGAACGAACAACCCAAGCCATACAAAACATGAATGCCACCATAGATGCTCTTAGGTCTCAACAAGGAAATGGGAGGGAAGCCACCCCTAGCCAATCAGAAAATAGCACCACAGCAAGGTCCACCCCAAGAGTAACTCGGCCCTCCCTCTCATCCAAGGAAGAGTCGTCAGGGGAAGAAGGGGAAGTTAACACATCTAAATTTGAATTGAACGAACCTGCTGCAACATATGCAAGACTTGACCCTAAGGTCAAAGACAGCATCCCTTTTAAGGCATATTGCAATGCTGGGAAAAAGAAGACCCATAGGAAAAGAAGGAGCCAAACCAACTAGGATCTACAACGTATTGTAGGAAAGCTAACCATACCAAGTTTTGATGGATCGGGAAAAACCACAACCCGTTCTTAGGTCCAAAAACTCGAAACCTACCTATCCCCCAACCCAATGTTAGAAGAAGATGCCATTAAATTCGCCATCTTGCACTTAGAAGGGATCGCCCAAGATTGGTGGCACCATGGTTTAATCACCCAGAACCATTGAGACATAAAAACCTATGATACCTCCACAAAGTTACTCATTGAGAGGTTTGACCAAACACACCCCCAAAAGCACTTTAAGGAATTAACAAGAATAAGACAAAGGGGGACCCTTGAAGAATATATCACTGAATCCCAAAGGTTAGCAGCTACGGTCCCAAAAATATCTAAGGAGAGGCTCACTTACCTATTCATAAAAGGATTATATGATTCACTCCATGGCCTTGTAAGTGCTTTTGACCCTACCACACTTAGGGAAGCAATCCAAAAGGCCACATGTCTTTACGCCAAAACAAGAGAAAGGGAAAGAGGCCACTCAAAAGGGAAGATAAGTACTTCCATGAAGTGGATAAATAAAGAAGACCATTCCTTCCCAGAGAATCCCGAGAAGAACTCCGAAGTAAAAGCATATGCTACAAGTGCAAAGAAAGATGGGAGCCCGGTCATATATGCAAGCCAATGGAAGGACAAGAAAGAAGGATGTGTTCTAAATGCAAAGATCCACAGGGACCGGGATACAGATGTAATACAAGGGATCTTAAAAGGAAGAACTTATGTCACAAGTGCAAAGAAGAGTGGGAGCGAGGACATATATGTGGGAGGAAAAGTCAAGCCCACAACATAGAGGCAATACCCAAATAAAGAAACAACCAAGGAAGAAAACCCAAGCAAGAAAACAAGGTATGGTGAGGGAGATCTCAAAAGCATCCAATCGAAAGAAGAAAAGACAATAAACAATTGGAGCTTTGTGGAAGAGCCAATCTAGTAATACAACGCAGCTACACCCTCAAGGTCTAAAGACGGGTTATCCGACCGTCGACCAATCTTCCCAATTAGAGGATATCTACGACATTAAAATGGTTTTGGTTAAATGGCATTGCATGTGGACAAGCAATCTTGGCCGGCATGGACTATCATGTCCCCGAAATTGTAACACTAAGATATAAGCATCGAAAAGCAAGTAAATAAATAAAATACCTATTAGCCATTTAATATTATTATAATTATAATTATCAAAGATAATATTATAATTATAACTATCGAATACAACATTACAAATATTAAAATATAAATAATAACAATTTAAGTATTATAATCTATAATAAATAAATAAATATAAACATATATATGAATATAAACAATCTGATATTTCTATTATAATATAATAATAGCTAATATAAAAACCAATATATAGGATATTAACATACAAACACATAACATAACAAAGTATAAATGGAGAGGTAGCGATCAAAAGAAAGGCAGCAATTACCACGATTTATATTGCTCTAAATGGTAGTGATTAAGAAGATAAAAGGCAACGATTAAAGGTAACATTTATTCAAGGCAGCGATAAAGAAATGGGGATTGTTTAAAGACAGAAATAATATTCATTAAGGATAAGTATGAGTACAGCGATCTCCTTATTCAAGAGCACAAAAGATTTACTGAGAGGGGGGGGTGAATCAGTAAATCAACACAAACTTTCAATTCTTAATCTTTTTCAAACTTATTACAATCAACTTTTTGATATGAACCAATTTACACAAGTTGACACAACTTTATTGAAATGATTTTTACAAGAAAGTAGGCACCAACCTACTATATCTACAAGAAAGATGATTTTTTTACAAGGAAAGTAGGCACCTACCTACAAGGATAGGCCGAGTCGTGATTAATTGACATCAATGACAATTCTTCTAACAATCTCCCCCTTTGTCATTGGTGGCAACCTCTTCAAAGACAAATTTTGATCTTCTTATTATTGCTCCCCTTATTGCTCCCCCTGACTCCAATATCTCCCCCTTTGACATCAATGGCAAGGGGTCTTCGAACAATGTTTTGCCTCTTTTTGCTCCATGGAGCTATAGGATACTGTGCATAGCTCCCCCTGAATGTATGGTTCCACCAATTAATTTGATGGATGTGGGACAACTCCCAATTTGTTCCTTAGATACTCAAATGTATCCCTTGGTAGTGGTTTGGTGAATATATCAGCAATTTGTTCTTTTGTAGTTATGTATTCCAAACACACTTCTCCTTCTGCTACTTGCTCTCGCAGAAAGTGATACTTAATAGGAATATGCTTGGTCCTTGAGTGCATCACTGGATTCTTGGAGATGTTAATTGCACTAGTATTATCACAATAAATAGTGCAAGGATGATTAAATTCCACCTTGATATCTTTTAAAGTTTGCCTCATCCACAAAAGTTGAGTGCAACATGCTGTTGCTGCAATATATTCAGCTTCTGCTGTAGATAGAGAGATTGATTCTTGCTTTTTGCTTATCCAAGATACTAAGTTTCCTCCAAGAAAAAAGGCTCCTCCACTTGTACTTTTTCTCTCATCCACATTGCCAGCCCAGTCAGCATCTGTGAATACATCAAAAGTGAAATCATTGCTACTGGGGTACCATAGACCATATTCCATTGTGCCTTTCAAATACTTGAATATACGTTTTACTGCATGAACATGTGTTTCTTTTGGTGCTGCTTTAAATCTTGCCACAACTCCAACAGCTTGCATTATGTCTGGTCTTGTACAAGTTAGATACAACAAACTCCCAATCATTGATCTATATAGTGTTTGATTCACTTCTTGGGATTCATCATCTTTGCTTAGCTTGCAACCTGTAACCATGGGAGTTGCTCACAGGATTGCAATCTTCCATTCTAAACCTTTTTAACATTTCCTTCACATATTTGGTTTGGGAGATGAAAATACCTTTACTTGATTGTGAAATTTGTAGCCCAAGGAAGAAGGATAATTCTCCCAACATTGACATTTCAAACTCTTCTTGCATACATGATGAAAATTCTTTGCACATTTTGTCCTTATCTCCACCAAAAATGATGTCATCTACATACACCACCACAATCAATAAGTGTCCATCCTCTTCTTTGATGTATAAATTGTTGTCTACATCTCCTCTTTTGAAACCTTGCTCTTTGAGATACTTATCAAGTCTAGAATACCAAGCTCTTGGGGCTTGTTTGAGCCCATAGAGAGCTTTCTTCAGTTTGCACACATAATCCTTGTCTTCTGATAGTAGGAAACCTTCAGGTTGTTCAACATAGACTTCCTCCTCTAGATCTCCATTGAGAAAAGCAGATTTGACGTCCATTTGATACACCTTAAACTTCTTGTGACTTGCATAGGATAAAAACATTCTAATTGCTTCAATCCTTGCAACTGGTGCGAATGTTTCTTCAAAATCTACTCCTTCAACTTGTGCATAGCCCTTGCACACTAACCTTGCTTTGTTCCTTGTGACTTGACCATCTTCATTTGATTTGTTTCTAAAAACCCATTTTGTACCAATTACATTCTTATCTTTTGGCCTTGGAACAAGTTCCCAAGTTTCATTTTTCTCTATTTGATCCAATTCTTCATTCATTGCACTAATCCAATGTTTGTCTTTGCTTGCTTCTTCAAAGGTTTTGGGCTCTACTTGAGAAAGAAATGCTACATGACAATCTTCATTGTAATCCACCATTTTCCTTGTAGATCTACATCTATCTTGAAGGATTAAATCTTCAGGATGATTCTTTTGAACAAACTTGGAAGGTGTCTTTGGTGTCTTCATGGAAGTCCGTTGTGAAGATTCTTCTTCTTCTGTCTCTTCCTCCTCTTTTTCCTCTTTGGAGTCCTCATCTTCTTTGTCTTTATCATTCATAGTTTGAACATAGTGATCACTTTGTCCAACTTCTTTGAATTGCTTTCCTTCATCAATTCTCACATTAGCACTTTCAATAATTTTGTGAGTTCTTTTATTGTAGCATTTATATGCCTTACTTTTTGTAGAGTAGCCAAGAAAGATTCCCTCATCTGCTCTTGTGTCAAATTTGCTCAGGTCTTCTTCATCTCTTCTAATGTAGCAAGTGCTTCCAAAAATTTTGAAGTACTTGACAGTTGCTGGTTTACCTTTTCAAAGTTCATATGGTGTCTTCTCATTGTTCACTCTTATTTGTGCACGATTCAAGATGTAAACTTGTAATGTCCCCTTCTCATCAGTAATCTGTTCTGACAGTGTGAGGTAAAATTAGGGGTTTCCAAATTTAAGGTTCTTTTGGCATTTCGGAGAGTTTACTATTTATAGTAAATTTATTTTACGGGCCAGACAGTTTGTCACCAAGACTTCATTTCCAGCTTGGAGCAATCCTGCTTGCAATTCATTCTCTCTCATTTTCTTAAGGTACAAGTTATGTTGAATAAAGGCATTGAGGTTATTATTTGCGCTTGACCATCACAGATAAATCGTAATATTCATCAAGAATAGATATCCAATCCCTAGGTTTGATGAGCTTATTGATGAGCTCCATGGGGCTATGTTCTTCTCGAAGATTGATCTTCGTTCAGGCTATCATCAAATCAGAATGAGGGAGGCAGATATAGAGAAGACAACGTTTAGATGCCATTTTGGGAATTTTGAATTTCTTGTCATGCCTTTTGGTTTGACAAATGCTCCAGCTACATTCCAATCTTGTATGAACAAGATTTTTAGACAACAGTTGAGGAAGTTTGTGCTCATCTTCTTCGACGACATTCTCATTTTTAGTAAGTCATGGGAAGAGCACCTTAAGCATTTGGAAGAAGTGCTTAGTATTTTAGAGGCAGAATGTTTGTTCACCAAAGAATCAAAGTGTGAGTTTGGGATGACAAAACTCTTATATCTTGGCCACATTATCAGTTCAAAGGGTGTGAAAGTTGATCCTGAAAAGATAAGAGCCATTCTTGATTGGCCAACTCCAAAGAATATTTCTCATTTGAGAGGATTTTTAGGGTTATGTGGATTGTATAGAAGATTTGTGAAAGGATATTCTCATCAAGCAACACCTCTCACAGATCTTACAAAGAAAGGAGCTTTTCTTTGGACTAAGAAGGCACAAGAAGTTTTTGATAAGTTTAAGCAAATCATGAGTACATGTCCAGTGTTGGCTCTTCTGGATTTTACAAAATCATTTGAATTACAGTGTGATGCTTCAGGTGAAGGTGTTGGAGCTGTTCTAATGCAAGACAAACATCCCATTGTCTTCGAAAGCCGGAAGTTGAGAGGAGCAGAAAAAACTTACTCCATTTATGACAAAGAGATGCTTGCCATCATGCATGCTTTGTCTAAATTCCGTCAATACCTGGTGGGAAGTAAATTTGTTGTTAAGACTGACCACAATAGTCTTAAACATTTTATGCGCCAAAAGGATTTGAATGAAAGGCAGCAGAAGTGGGTAAGTAAGCTCCAAGCATATGACTTTGACATTGAATATGTCAAAGGGAAAAATAACGTAGTGGCTGATGCTCTTTCAAGAAGGCCTCATTTGTAGTCACTCTGTGAGTTATCAGCAGATTGGAAGGAGTTAATTGCTGCTAATTATGTTAAAAATCAGTTTGCAACCAGCTTGCTAGAAGGTCATTTGGTTGATGAAAGGTATAAGTTGGTTGATGGGATAATCTACTATAAAGATAGAATCTTTTTAGTGCATGAATCTAAGCTTAAAAAGAAGATTCTACAATCTTTTCATGATGTTCCCCTTGCTGGTCATCAAGGGATTTTCAAGACTTACAAGCAGATTCGTGAAAGATTCACTTGGAAAGGGTTGAAAGAAGAAGTCTTGAACTACATTAGAGAGTGTCCTATTTGTCAAAGAAATAAAAATAAAATGAAATTTTATCCGTATCGTCCCCATTGTATTTATACACGCTTCTTCTCTTTGAATGATAGCCTATTTCGAAACTTAGGCTGATCGTAAGGAAATTATAGGGGTTTCTTGCTTGGAGTTTTGTGGCATTTCTAGGTATTTACTATTTTAGTAAATACTAATTCTGGCAGTGGTTCGGTTGTCAGCCTTCATTAAGTCATTTTCAGTTGGAGCAGTTGTTATTATGGCTTGGTCTTCAGAGAGCTTTATTTGGTGAAAAATATTTAATTAAAGGCATTATGTTTTAATTCACTGTTGACTCCCCCTTGGCCTAAGGAGATAACTTAAGTTGTTTTTAAAGTGGGGCCATGAAGGGTACGCCTTCATAAAGAGCTTTATTAATTTTATTAAGAACTTTATTCCTTGAGCAAAAGTGGACGCCACTTTTATATTATTTGAATAAAGTGAAATTCTTGGAGTCTTTTGGGACGCCACTTGAGAAGTTGACTGGTCTTTGGGAATTGGAAAGGTCTCTTGTGTCTTTTGAGCTGCTTCTCAGGCAATTGAAGAGTTTTGTTGAGCTCTTATTTATTGAAGGCTTTTGCTCCAGCATTTCATCCATTCATGTTATCATACTGTTATGCTGTCAGAATGACATTTGAACTAATGCTTGGAGGATGCTACCTCCTAGCCACTCTCCAATTTCGTGTTTGAAATACAACACCTAGTTGGTTTTTGCTGCTTCTCATCCAGACTAGCAGATTTGTGCTTATAGTTGAAGTTTTGATGAATTTCCAGATTTTGAAGTTGCTGATGTTTATACAGCTGAAAGTGAATTCTGTTAGCAGCTCTTGGAATAAAATTATTTTGGTTATGGGTATTTTTGCTGAGTGATTGTTATGCCAAGGCGCCCCCTTTTGCAAAGTTTCGGATTTTAATTTGAAGCCTTCAATTTTTAAAGCTAAAATCGCCCTTCTCAAGGCCGTACATTTTAGTTTGCATTGGGAATTGTGTCAGAAAATAAAGGACGTGATTTGCTGCTGTTTCTTCCTCCTGGTTTGGTCGCCTACCTTCCAGAAGTCCATTGCATTCAGTTTCAGTCAATTTGGAGGTGAAATGAGTGAGTTATGAGTATTTTATTAATTTCCAGTTTGCTGATATGAATTTCCAGAATTCTGATTTTTATATCAGATTGTTGCAATTTCCAGTTTTTGATCATATACTTCAGTATTTGAGAGTTATATCATTGTAAAAGTTCATGCTTAATATCTAAGGTTCATTCCTTATCAATGTAATTGTAATTTGCAGAGTTTTAATTTGTAAGGTTGAGATTAAGCATTACTAATCCAACCAATCTTTCAATTCTGCAATTACTTTATGTTCTATCATTAAATTACCCCTGGATGGTTTACCGCCAGTGTGGACAATCTATTTTGTAACTCTCATATACCCACTTT
>VDFB02338464.1:64392-143849 GCA_007258455.2 Sequoia sempervirens
GTGTTATTTGTCAAACTAATTTAGCCTTCTGGACTGAAATGATTAACCTTCTTGTATATGTAGAGCAAGTAATCTCATTGGATAACATGAGACCATTTGACATAATATCAATGCATGGAAAATATGTATGATATGTATTCAAACACCAACAGTTGGGATCCCAACAAGAGCCAAAATTGCAGTTTCAAGAAGAATAACATACTCCAGAAGTTACAAAATGCTAATACTTCAGAACATAGTACTCTAACACAGTTCAATACAATATCAAGACACTGGCTTAGAATATTATTATTTATGGATATGGTATGAAATGTTAACAGCAAATTAATCATATGACCATTCTTCTATATTCCAAGTTGAACATGTAATACAAGTAATTCAGCATTCAGGAATAACATATAATAGTTTCTTTCTGACCTGGGCAAACTCCATACCCATGATTGTGAATTCTTCGGCCAGTAGATAACAATGGACAACAGCAACAAAATGAGTGTCTTAAGGATGCCCCAAAGTGGCACCAATGATAAATAACAGTACCCGCAAATAACAGAAGACAACGATTCCACTTCAACAACTACCCGACTCCTCTATGCTGGCGGATATGCTATGCTTTGTAGTGTCCGTGATTGTTCTCCAACCCACATATTATCCGTCGACTGAATAATGTCCTCAACAATATATATGGAGTTTGTATCTTCCGTTCTCAGCAATAATATGAATGTATGATATGTGGTGGCAACTGTGATTTGCAAGTGCTCATGCCCGATATCGGGGCTTAAGATTTTTTGCCAATGAACACGCAATGATGTTGTCAATACGATTTTGATTCCAAAAGGGATTTTTAACATTCCCGTGTCCAAATGATATTCGGTCAGCATTCAATAAACCTTAGTTCTGCTAGAATAGAATTCACGATGGCATTATCATTGAATATAGTTTTCACCTTCGTTATATTAAACGAAATCCCCTATATCCATGATAAGACTCAGCCAGTGATATAAAGTTTATCACATATTTGTCTCCATCTACTCTGTCTCCAAAATATTAGTATCGAACCTTATGAATAACCACACCAATGCTAAACGGACTATTTGTCAACCTTCATAAATGTATAGGGATGTCGTATTTGTCTAGCGTCGATAGTGTTGGTCATGAACAAAGACGGTATTTGCGAACAACAAATGGTTTACACGCTGGTATTCACCACCCACTGTCATCAACAACTCGTGATCACGACTCTCAATAGCAATTTGTAAGCATTGCTAGTAATAATACAAGACTCGGACGGCATAGAAGAGAATTTCTACCAATACCAATGGTGGCCGCAATCTGCTACACAGAGCGCCCGATATTGGAACTCGTTGATGATGTGCCATGAAACATTCACTTATATTCTTCAACTATATTTCTCAATACAGTGAAACCACATTAGGGGCTACGTCCTTCAGTGGCTATTCCTAAGAATTTCCGTCCTCAGTTACAAAACTAAAACATACTCAATTCCCGTGATGATCTTTTGTCAGCTCTCAAAGCCCATATAACTTCGCCATATTCAGTTTTCGTAACTGATTCATTTTCCCCGACTTTGGAAAGCTATAGTTCTTATTTCATGGAACTCTTGACTTTATTAAAGCAATAGTTTAGCCATTAATATTTAATAAGGTCATATTTTATAATTAATTAATTAAATAATAAAAAGTCTTTTAAAGAGTAAAGACAGTTTAATATTTAACTAATAAATCAAATCTCTTTTAAGCCTTATTAAAAATGGGGACATTACATAGTGAGCTCATTATCCTTGATGAGCCTTCTAACACTTTCAAAATTGATTTCTGACCTAGTAGCTCTCCAAACTTCTTGGAGGAGCAAGCTAATTTTAATAAGTCACCTAGTTGCTTCAGTTCATCATCCTATGACTCCGGTATCATTTTGGCATGATCAGAATTGCATAATTGTCATTTGGATACTTTCCGCAGCTTGGGTAGCTATTGAGTTATTATTTAATTAATTCATTTAAGTTGTCCAATGTTGAAAATATTAAAAGGACAATTTTATGTAGTAGCTCATTGAAAAGGTATTAAGATGTATTTTAAGTTGGACGCCTAGGCCTAGTGGACTTTGCACATGAAAAATAATATTAATTCTCCTAAAAGGTCTTTGTGAAGGAAAAAAGAAATTATTATATTTTAAAACATAAAATTGTATTTGGCTTTTCATATGGAGAGAACTTATGTTCTTCTCAAAATTTCTTCAGGATGAAAACCTTCTTGAGATTGCTGGAATTGGGGATGAAAACGCCCCTAGCTAGTCTTGATGGTTTCATCCTAGAGCCACAACTGTACTAAATAGCGGAGCTTCATCGATTTGGGTTTAACGATGAATATTTTTATGTATTTTGAATTTATATTTTGGATTGTTGATGTTGTATGTGTGAGAATTTTAAGTATTTAGATGGTTTATGGAGGGAATGAAGCTACTATTTGAGAGGTTGTACCATTAGCCTTGTTGGCCATACTTCCTCTCTTAGACCATACTTCTTGCCAGTGCATCATTTGATCATCGTTGAAGTGGATAACGGGTTAGTATCATTCTTTCCATATTGTTGTGTTGATTACGTCATTTGAAGGGAATCTATGCTCACCTGAGGGAACGCCGTACATATTATGGAAGGTCATACTAAGTCAAAGAGGGACATGAGGATTGAAACTCCAAAGTGCCTCATATTTGGGATTTCTCTTACCTTGTTTGGAGTCCCTATACTACTGTTTGCTGCTCTTAACTCCATACAAGGCGAGAAAATGGAACTCTATTAAGTTTCTGAGATTTGGTTCTCATTGTCCAGCTGCTCCAACAGTCAATTACCTTTGTTATCAGACATGTTTAGGTATAGTTAATTTATCTAGCAAGATTTGATACTCTCTCAATAAGTTTGAGTTGTGTTTATGACTAGTTTTGAGTGCTATTTCAGATGAGGATTCAGTTTGGGTGTGTTCATTCTGGCTTGTTGCATCAGCAGATAGTGATGATTTACAAAGTGTTTTAGTTTACATCAGACCCAATTTGACAATATTTTCAGAAGGTTTCAGTTCTTCTTAGTCGATAGTGTCAGCTGATCAATGTGCTATCAGACCTGCAATCAATCTGTGTTCATCTAACGGAGGTATATGTTCAAAGTTGGTTCTTAAACACATTGTTTACTTATAATTATATGGACTCTGTTTGAATGTTGCAGCAGTCAATTTTTATCAGGCTTTATATCAGCATATGTCAGCTAGTTTATGATTTCCAATGAAGATTTGGAATGCTTTTGTGTTATCTTGTAATACCTTGGATGGTAGTACCACCAGTGGTTTCATACTTGCTCTTAATGTATTTACTCACCCCACTGAATAAGTGGAAGGTATTAGATTTTCTTACTCCACTGAACAAGTGGTTGAACTGTAATTTGCTTACCCACTGCATAAGTGGAAGTGCCCTTTGTTTCCCATTGAATAAGTGGATGATTTATAATTGCACTCTGCTGAATAGGCATGTAGTGTTCTTTCTTTCAGTATTGCATATGCACTCCATTGAAGAAGTGAGATTGACTAGCTTGCCGCTTAGTGCATTTCCATTTCAGTTGCAACATTCTAGTTAATTGTATAGTCCTGAACATCGTATGCTCTCACCTTGCGCATCTCAGGAACTAGGTGATTAGCAAGTGGAAAGGGAATTGCATTATATCTCATTTCCAATAGGTAATATTTCAAAAAACAATTAAGGGTGGATATTACAATTGCATTGGTGGAAATCATGGAAGTGCATGTGTTTGTTTGGGGAAGGTAACTAGACATCAAAACTATTAGGGATTAAGTACAAAAGTGAAATCAAGCCACAAAGAGAAGAGATTATGAGTTAGAAAGAAAAAATATGGGCACAATAAATTAAACTTGTTCCAAGGAAAGTGGAAGACATAAAGAATAAAAGGGAAATATGATGATAATGATGATGATATTTGATATCATATGCACCTAATTGGTATATAGGACCTATTGAAATGTGCCAATCAGTTTACTATTTAACATGCAATTTGACTTTGTTGTACAATTTATCTATGCTCCCTACCCTAAATGCCCCCATCCCCTAAAGGGAACGTTTTGAGGATGCAACGATAGGTAGGAAATGTCCCTTCCCCATCCGCCTTTTTTTGAAAAAGTAGGAGACAACCCTAAGAGATCTAAAGAAAAACTAGGTGATGCCTAGGGGACATAGGGGATGGATGGTCATCCCCAAGATGGCTAGGGGATGTCCAAACCATCTCAAGGACGACCATTCATCCCCTATGACCCAAGCACATTTCTAATGCTTTTCTTTTTTATAAACACTTTGATTTTAGAAAAGGGATGGGTGGGCCATCAAGGTCTATTTGGTTTTGAACATGCGAAAGGCATTGACCCTACACCTCGCAAGCAACAATACCACTTGACCCCACTGGGGGCACTACCCCAAACCCCCACAAGGAGCATTGCCCCCAAACCACTACCAATTTACAAGTCTATCCAAGTAATAGACCAATCATTAATCATGATCACAAAATCTACAAAATACATATCCCCAATTGTAAATCTCTACATCTTCATAGTTGAAATCATAGTTAAGCATTATCATGTTTCACACATTGGATAACTTGTTTAGTATACAAGGATTGTTGCAAACAAAGTTGGCATGCTACAATCATTATATTATTGAATACAAGTTAAGTAATAGTCGGCAAGAAATGAAACTTTCATAATGCAAAAATTAAAATGTATCAATCATGCTTTGCACAAACAACTAATGGGACAATCCCATTAGTTTCCTAGTTGAGGTCAACCTAGAACATAACCAATTATTTTTTTACTTTATCGTTCCTCTTTGTTAATTAGTTTGACAATGTAACATGTGGTCTTGAAGGCTTCATGAAAACTTCGATAATAAATCCCACCTAAATATACACACCAATCATGCATGTCTTTATTAACCCAAAGATCCTACTAGACAAGTCACTAAACTAGTAAAGAAAGCAGCATCTTGATACATGCATTCATTAGGAATGTAAATGGAAGTAATGGGGCTGTAACAAGATTGCTTAGTTGTGAGGCTTTATGCAGACTTGTGGTGAATGTGGGAATGCAATAAATGAAATAGTTAAAATAACATAATCTACAAAATAAGGATAAGAGTACTTATCTTGAAACATGTTAGCACAGTAATCTCTCTAATGGATTGGAGCAACCACATTATGGAAGAGGTGCCTATATGTGAAGTCACAAGGGATAGAAGAAATCTAATGGAACAAGCATACAAGAAACCTAAAACTACTATATGTGTCACTAGTGTTCTCTAATTCTTGAATTTAGACTTGCCTGCAAAAGATATAGTCTCTTAGTGAAGTCCCTTTGTGTTTATTTGATGATCTAATTATAGAATAGACAATCTAGGAAACCCATATATTCATGCCGAATCATGGATTGACTCCACAAAGCCAATGGGTTCACATGTAGAGAAACATGTTAGCCAATTATGAAAGATCCCAACCCAAATCTGATATGATTTTTTTGAGTTTCGTCTTTTCACAGTCTTTGACCAGCGAATAGGAGGGGTTATGTTTTTGTTTTGTTTTTGCGTTTTTTCTTTTTTTTTGTGTGTTTTGAGTTTATGCATATAACATGACATATAACAAATGCTGGAAATGGAAAATAACTGAGATATATAACGATTCTATTACTAAGATACTGAAATTACATGAATTTGGGCTAAATACAATATACCCATTCATTAATAGACCTGGAAATGAACTATTACATGACTGAAGCAAAACTCACGGGTCTGATATAACTATAAGACGGCAATTTTGACTCTTCCAACTCTAGATATAACTCCACAAATCTGTTCCAAGTATGAGATGAATAATTTAATTGTTGTGAGTGAATTTCCAGCTCCAAACCCTCAAAAACTTCACTTGGCACCTAGGGTTTGATGTCCAAATGCCCAATGGTGGTATGGCTTGCTGTAATACTGCTGTATGATGGTAGAAATGTCCTCAAAAGGGGCTGATATGAAATCTGATATGAATTTTTGCCCTTCCAAATAACTGATCTGCAATATCCTTCCCAAATAATCGTTGCCAAACTGATAAGAAATTTGTTTTATGATGTTTTTGCCTTCTAAAATGCTGGGGCTACGTACAACACTCCCTTCTCCCAAGATTTTTCATTCCTGGAAGGCCAAATCTGCATGTAGAAACCCTTCTTGAGCTCCAACCTGCAAGCTGCTCTAAAAATATAAACTCTTCATATGTCAAAATGGCAGCCTCCATCACTTTTTATAACTTTATGTCTTCCCTCCAAATAGGTTGACCCCTTTATAGGGCTTTCACTTCGCAACATGAACACTTTTTAGCATTTTTAATAAAATTTGCAGGTCTCCCTTATGCAAGGCATGGCCTTTCACTATGGCCCCTTTTTAATCATTAAAGTTGTTTTTAAAAGACGCAAGTTATGTCTCTAGGCATCATGGCACAAGGGGGGGTGAACTTTTCACTATTCATCTTCTAATTCTCTATTACTATTCACCCCTTTACTATTCCATTAGAGCCAACTTTAATATTTCCAAATTATTCCTAATTTCATCCTCTGAACTCCAAACTGAAGACTCGAAAAGCTCCCGGCAAGGCTCCACAACCCCCGATTGGGTCCCCTAACCAAACTGCTGACCTATGAGAACCCTTGTAGTAGGCCAACCTCTACTAAGTTCTGAGTTGCCTAAGGAAGGGACATTGCAATCCTCCCTTCCCGGGATTGCTTGTACCCAAGCAACTGCAAAGCTGGATGCTGAAGTATTATCTCTCCTTCCCACGTGGCATCCTCCAACGGCATGTCCTTCCATCGTACCAAATACTCCCTGATAACTCTATTCCTCAACCTTCTCTCCCTCATATCAAGAATCTCTGCAGGAATTCCCTATATTTCATGCTTGGATTTCCCTTCCATACGTGTGTCTCGGCCCCCAATTCTCCCTGCATTTGAAGCATAATTTGTCCTTTTTGAGATCATCTTGTTGTCGTTTAAGTTCATCATGTTCACAAACATGACCAAGCTCCCATTTTTCCTTACAGTGGTAGCATAGTTTCCCTCTTCGGAGCCCTTCACGTTCCCTTTTTGAAGGTAATTCCCTCTTATGTCAACTCTTCCCATATGGGGGTTTGGTATGTGTGTTTGATGAGAAATTCATTGAGTAGGTTTTATCTTTTGATGATGTGTGTTCCAATCTTAATGCCTTTTGAATGGCATCTCCTAGCGTTATAGGTTTGTGAGCACTCACTAGGCCTCTTATGTTGTTTTAGTTGTGTTAGTTCTTTAAAATACCATTCGGAATGCTTTTGATCAAATCTTGTAATAAGTTTTTGAGTCAATTCCCTAAAATCTTCTAATAAGCTTTTGATCAAATCTTGTGTTAGTTCTTTATGTGTTGGTGGTCTTGGGTAATAAAGCCATGATGCCACTAGTCGTCGGCAGTTCCCTCCAAATGCAAAATGGTGAATTTAATAGCATCCTCTTCTATCATGGGGCTAAGGGATAAGTATGTGTCCATCTTTTGAACCCCTGAGCATGCTGTGACTTTCCCCGATCCATCATAGTTGGGTAGGGTCATTTTAATTACCCTTTGTCTTAAATCTTTGTAAGGTTGTCCCATTTCTCTTTTACAAGTAGTTTGTGATCTTGCATCACAATATGCCTCAAATAAGATATCTCTCTTAATTTCAAGGTCTCGTCTTGAGTATGTCGTAGCATATTCATCGAAGTTATCAATTTGTGTATTGTTTTCTTCTTCCTCTCTTGTTGACCCTCCCCCAAGTAGGAATGAAGGTCTTGTTGCCCTAGGTGTTAATATCCTTGAATGGTTAGAGTTGGCATCTCTCCCATTGGTTTGGTTGGGTTGTGGGTTATTGTTGTTCATGTTTTGAATGGTTTGGAGAAATAGTTGTCATTCTCTCATTTTGCTCCATGAAGGTTTGGGTTGTGTGCTCCATGAAGGTTCTTAATTCATTTCCCATTTGTTCACCTATTGTGTTGTTTTGTGTAGAGTTACTGGTGGCTGCAAGTCTCTTCTTTTCTCTCTCCAAGGCTCTTTGGGCTCTATGGCTAAGTTGCATCCACTAGCTTTCGTCCCTCAAGCTAGTAGGAACGATGCTCTAATACCAATTGTAATGTCCCTTGTATGGATATTCTTAGATTTTTGCCCTAAAATCACAATTTCAATGTAAGAGATATATTTTATTAAATTACAACTTCTGATAAACTCCGGTTTAACCCTGCAATAGTGTTAGCCAATGATTCATAAAACAATTAATTGGCCATGTATATTGTTTACACATCCATTGCATTATTTGACATATGTATATTGATCTAGATAAGTAACTAACAATACTGATTCGAAGTTATTATTCCCCCAACAATCAACATTCGGAATATTGGAGATGAAACCTCAATAGGGTGTCTAAAGTCTTTCCTATTTCTAGGCCCACGGGCGGATACGCAACCCCCTTGGCCCACTAATGGTAGACACAAGGCCACCCATTAGGGATGGTCTACTTAGCATGGAATCTCTCCCCCCTCTTGTCCTTCCATCTCTTCTTCCCATGATCGATTATAGAGAAGCAATAATAATTTATGGTTAGATTGATAATTTAATATGAGTTACAATCAGTGTTCCACGGAGTTTCGGGGACGGGGACGGGGGGACGGCAAGGGATGCATCTCAGGGACGCGGGGACAGGGGGTCTAAGTTTGGGGGTGGCGGGGGGGCGGCAAGGGAGCGGTGCACTGAAATACATATAGTACTTGAAAAATTAGTTATAAAAAGATGTATAACTGTAGAAGCCTAAGGAATAAGTAAAGTTTAGAGTTTAAACACATTGCAATGATTTCATTGAACTAGTGAACATTGAAACAATGAAAATCAAAATGAAAATATAGTATATACTTAATAGACATTGGAACGAGAACTAGATGTTTCATAATTTGAATTTCATAATCATGATTCATAAAGCCAGATTCCACAACCTTTGGAACAAGAACTAGTTGTAAAGCTAGATTCCACAACCTTCGCTAGAATCCTCCTACCTATAGGCTGTTAATGTATCGATTAAAAATAAAAAATTTAAAATTAAAATGGTCAAGGCATGGGAATGTAAGAGTCTAGACTGAAATTCTGAATGCCTCAAAGAGATGTCATCTTGTCGAGTGCAATGAAGTGTGGGCAAGCCCACACTTCATTGCACCCCACAAGATGACATCTCTTTGAGGCATTCAATCTAATAGTCCCTTGCCCGTGCTTGTTGCATAATGATAAAACACTCATTCGATCCTTGTCAATTGCATAAAACTTAGGGAGCTTTGGACGGGAATGGACATCCAGCAAAGCATAAAAAAATGAAACAAAAACAAAACCAAAAACCCTCCCTCATTCATGGATTCAATTGTCGCTTCAATCTTCAAATGCCCACGCTCAGCCTCAAACTCGTGTAAAGTGTAAACACTCAGCCAAAATGAAGTATAGTTGAAAAATTAAGACAAAAAATTTCAATTTAGCCTTTTAGGCTCTCAAAAAGGCTTTAAAATTTAAAATTTATAAATTTTAGCTTTTTTTTTTTTTTTTAAAAAAAATCATTTTTAATTCCATTTTAAGGTTAACGTCTGGAAGTCTCCAGCATTTTGAGAGACACCTAGAAGTCTCGGGGAAGTCCAGAAGTCCCCTCAAAAGAGAAACGTCTCGGAGGTGGCGGAGAAACGGGGGTACGACAGGGGGACAACGGGGGGACGTTTACCTGACATCTCTGCATCTCAGAAACACCCCCGTCTCTGAAAAGGCACCATTTTTGGGGAGGACACATCCCAGTGGAATTATGATTACAATTCCTATGAGGTCCTATATGAAATACATGGAATCAATTATATTTGAAAAAAATACATAAAATCGCATACCACAATATCTATGATCTCATGTCACTGCTATATCTCAATATGCAGATAATTATTCTAGATGATCCACTGTAGATATCAGTCTGCAGATATATCTTCAAATGATGTTCAATGTCGATCCCTTCCTTCCTGATTGCCTTTTTATGTGCTTTGTGTCCCATCCACAAGAGACATGTCGTTTGGATTGGAGTGACCATTCAAATGGTCATGACTTTTTAGATTAGCTTAGTGTCATAACTAATCATTCTAATTGCTATTCTTAACAATTACCAATTATTGCTATTTAATTTGTATTATCTCTTGCTAGGGATCGTTGGCCTCTCTTGTTTATAATCGCTAATGTTTCTATCATTTCTTCTTGCCGTTTATTATCTGATCATTGCATTATATTTAATCCCCATTAATTAAGGAAATCTTCCTATTCTTAATACCATGATTCTCACATGGAGGTCGACTAATATATTTATTCTGGATAGCTTGGAATAATTCACTTTTATTTTCTTGGACAAGTGAGGGGAATATTGTACTTGTTCTTTCATGGGGGCATGATAGTGATTTATTTCCTTGTTCTTTCACGAGGGCATGGCACTATTGACACCAAAAGACATGATTGCATGATCTTGAAATTTGAATCTTTTAACATGGAATTGTGTTGTGTTTAAATAATCAGATTGGTTCCAAATAAGGGATGAGTTATTTTTGCAATTATAGGGACTAATAGAGCAAGTTTTGGAGAATATGAGTACACAAAAGTATTCACGAAGCATATTATATTTCATACATTCCAAAAGAATATTTTAAATGCCTTGACAATGTCAAAAGAAAGCTTTAGCTGGCAAGTGAATTTATTACTCATTAAATTTGTATTTCTTGATAGTGGAACCCATTATATCACAATGAATCCATAGATTTAATCTAAATCTAGCAATGTCTATGATCGTTGTGGAAAAACTTAGGATATGGGCCAGTGGTTTTTAGTATTCTTGAGATAAGAAATCTTTTAGGGGATGCTCAATGGAAACCTGAGGAGCATGTTCTTGCACCAACAATTTTCGAAAGCTGAAGGGTATATGTGTACATTGATGTACACAGCCCATAGACATGTACGAGGTGTTAATGTTTATGACAGCGTCAGTCAGATTCTTCCAGCTGTCTTTGTATTTGCTATTTTGAAGCTGGGCCGACCTTCAAACTGTCTTATTCAAAACTGACATGCAGTGGAATCTTTTTGTAATGCCTCCTAAATTTAGTTGCATGATTCCTCTTGTGCGTCCTCTTGTAACTGTCCTGCAGTCACCTTGCATGTAACTGACATGCTATGTTTAGAAAACCACTTTGTATTTACATTCTTTCTGTATTCAGAGGTGAAGTTCGAATTTTTGAAGTGCAGATTGGTGTAAGGTGCAGACTGTAATAACTATTGACAGTTTGGAGGTCACTCAGTTCTGGATGTGTATCAGATTGTGATGCTGTGTTTTGGCCTTCATTATCAGCCTCTATTGTAAAGGATTTCTCATTGTGATTCAATAATATAAGAGATATTATTGGCTGGGTTTTTCTCCCTCAGGAGGAGGGTTTTCCCAGGGTAAATTTTGTGTGTTTATTTGTTCTTGTTGTTGAATTTTTCTGTCTTCTGTTAGCTCTTATTTCTGGTTCTTAAATTTAACATGGTATCAGAGCGGGTCTAAAGAAAAGATCCAGAACCAGAACTCTTAAGTCTTGAAATATTCTTGCTTGTCTTCTAGCCTGTTTATTTCAGCTTTCTTCAATGGTGAATGGACTCAAAGTTGAAGACAGGCTGGATGGTGCATCCAACTTTACTTCATGGAAATTCAGAATCCTAATTGCACTTGAAGAAAATGACCTTCTCAACTATGTGAAGACTGATGTTGCTGAACCTGCTGATGACACTGAGAAAGCTCAATGGAGAAAGAACCATATTATGGCAAAGAAGATTTT
This sequence comes from Sequoia sempervirens, assembly GCA_007258455.2. Taxonomy (NCBI): domain Eukaryota; kingdom Viridiplantae; phylum Streptophyta; class Pinopsida; order Cupressales; family Cupressaceae; genus Sequoia; species Sequoia sempervirens. The sequence goes on from VDFB02338464.1 coordinate 76,353, forward strand.
GATTGATTCTATTAAGGATCATTTGGTACCTGTCATTTCAAAGCTAGATTCAGCTAAAAAGATGTTTGAGTGTCTTCAAAGTTTGCATGAATTCAACAACTCTAGCAGAGCTCTAGCGTTAAGGCGTCAACTCTTACATATTAAAATGGCTAGAGGAGAATCTGTTGTATCCTTCTTCATGAAGATTTCAGAATTGAAGGATCAGCTAAATGCTATTGGAAATTCTATTGAAGACAAAGACCTGGTTATGTTGGCCATGAATGGCCTTCCTCACTCTTGGGAATCTTTCATTCAAGGAATTAGTGGAAGAGCTGAGTTACCCAATTTTGATCGTTTGAGAGCTGATTGTATTCAAGAGGAATGCAGATTGGAGGCACGAGGAAATGGGCGAAGATCTCACCATGAAGAAGAGCATGTCCTTGCTGCTCATACTTCTAAAAGGAAAGGAAGGAAAGGAAACTTCAAGAGGTATGAAGATAGGAATTTTGGTTCAGCCCCTGAACCTAAGAAGAAGAAGGATCTATCTAAGATTCAGTGTTTCAGATGTGACAAGTATGGTCACCTTGCTAAAGATTGTCCATCAAGACCTAAGCATCAAGTTGCTGTTACAAATGTTGAAAATGAATCTACTCATAGAGAATCAAGTGAAGATTCAGAGGGTTTCTTGTTTATATCAACTCTTTCAAGTAATGTTCCTACTGATAGTGAGACTTGGCTAATTGATAGTGGTGCTTCTCGCCATCTTACAGGATATCAAGAACATCTTTCTGATCTAAGAGAAAAGGATACCCACTTGCAGGTTATTATTGGTGATGATGCTTGTTATTCTGTGAAAGGTGCTGGAACTACATCCTTTCATTTAAATTCAGGAATTCCTCTTCATCTGAGTGATGTTCTATTCGTTCCTGGAATCAAGAGGAATCTGATTTCTATTTCAGCATTGGAAGATAAAGGATATCAAGTTGCATTTGCTGAAGGCAAAGTTCTTGCATGGAAGAAGAACTCCAGCATTAAGACAGCTTGTGAGATTGGCGCCCGTTATGAGAGTCTATATAGACTTTCAGCTCTTCCTATTCAAGCTCTAGCACATGATTCCATGAGTTCTAGCGAGTTGTGGCATAAAAGATTTGCTCATCTAAATTTCAGAACTCTTTCTTCCATGGAGAAGGTGGTCATTGGTCTCCCAAAGCTCAATCAAGAACATGATGGTGTCTGCAAAGGTTGTGCTTTAGGTAAGAACATTAAAAATCCTTTTCACAATAGTGAAAGTAGAGCAAAAGGAATTTTAGACTTGATTCATTCAGACTTGTGTGGACCTATGTCTGCTACATCATTGAGTGGTTTTTGGTACTATGTGACTTTTATTGATGATTTCTCACGTAAGACTTGGATTTATTTTCTAAAATCTAAAGAATCTGATGAAATCCTGTCTAGATTTAAAGAGTTCAAAGCTCAAGTAGAGAATTTGTCTGATAAGAGGATCAAAGTTTTAAGGTCTGACAATGGGGGTGAATATACTTCTGGTGTTTTTCAAAATTTCTGTATTGATGCTGGGATTAAGAGGGAGTTTTGTGTCCCTTATAATCCACAACAAAATGGAGTTGCAGAAAGAAAGAACAAATCTATTTTTGAGGCAGCGAAAGCCATGATCCATGATCAAGGCCTTCAAATTTTTCTTTGGGCAGAAGCTTGCAGGACAGCTGTTTATGTTCAGAATCGTAGCCCACATCAAATTTTAGACAATATGACTCCTGAAGAAGCATTCACGGGTATCAAACCTAAAGTTGGTCATTTTAGAATTTTTGGATGTCCAGTTTACATTCATGTACAAAAAGATAAAAGATCTAATATGAGCCATCCTTTCCTACCTGAACAAGCAAAGCTGTGACATAGGATAAACGATTTTTCCAAAATACCATCTACCTAGGCAGAATAGGATGGTACAAAATGAAGATGAGGAAGACCAATAAGGTGCAAATCTAACATACCTGCAATCCATGGTGGGTGTACATCATTGATGTTACACCATCAAATCTAAACCCATCAAATTTATATTCCTCCAACCACCAACGAGCATTTGACAAGAGAAAACGAAGAACCTGCAGAATGTGAAATGGCATAAAAAAGATGTTTATTTTTTTTCTTCTTTTCATCTTGTATCTTTCTGCCTTTGTCTATGCATGAATATGCAAAAAAAAAGAAAGAAAGAAGGGAACTTATAAATTGAACACAAAATGACGGAGCAATGTACCAACTGAACAGTAATAATACAAATGAATCCAAACAGCTAGCATTGTTACAAAGCAAGTAAAAGTACAAAAATTAATAAAATAAATGGTTAATGATGTTTAATTTTGATAATTGTCACATTCCATGTGATAATAAATTCCAATACTGTACCTCCCAATGGCCATAGTTGAAGAGCCGTGAATCCCACATCCAATGATATCCTCGAGAGCCAGAATGAAAATAATGAGAATCCGTTCCATCAAACATGTTCAATCCATCCAGGACATTATTTGAAGCATGACTGCATAATACATCAGCCTTTATATGTCAATATCTTCAACCAATAATGTGTTAGCTAAAAAAGGATAAAGCAGCATGTCACAACATTCATAAAATGCAATTCACCCTTTTACTACCTTTGTTTATCACTAAATTTTAAATAACTAACAGGAAGCAGAAGCCGTCTTTAATAGGACATGCAATTGTTAATTTCTAGTTTTACAAGCATTAATAGATCTAGAGAGATGCTAATCTCAAAAACAATGCTATTTTCAGTTGCATTTTGCAAACTAAACTTCTTAAATGGATCCTCAAGATATGTAACAAAGCAGAGCACAAGTAACACTCACTTATATCTCTTCTCACAAATGAATAGCATTGGGACATCCTGGATTACACCATTGTCCAGGTCGAGAAAACAAGTCAAAAATTTCACATAAATTGAACATTATTCATGGCATCTTCATGATCAATGCCAACGACTAAAAGAATTGGTCAACCAAAACATACAACTATTGCATGTACAAGATATACTAGTTTGGAAAACCACAAACAAGAAGAATGCATGATTACATATACCTACTAAGAGATAGACATGGATTATCAAAAAGAAATAAAACATGGAATATTTATGGGCTCATCAGCTTCTCCCAAAACACAATACTCATTGAGACTTATCCTAGATGGTAAAATTATGATAATGGAAAAATTGGAAAAAAGGAATGGATTGATCTACATGTTCCCTGACCATAAAATAAGTGAAGAGACAATCTAATCACCCTTCCATCAAATCCCATTATGCTAAAGTGGCTTAGCAAAATATACTACGAAAATTCCAACTTCCAGTGTCACCAAAATAACCAATTATAGAAAAACTATAGTGCTTGTCAAGAAAACAATTTAGATTTGACTTGCATAAGAAAATTCACTAAACTGTGTCATGTCCCCGAAATTGTAACACTAAGATATAAGCATTGAAAAGCAAGCAAATAAACAAAATACCTATTAGCCATTTAATATTATTATAATTATAATTATCAAGGATAATATTATAATTATAACTATCGAATACAACATTACAAATATTAAAATATAAATGCTAACAATTTAAATATTATAATCTGTAATAAATAAATAAATATAAACAATCTGATATTACTATTATAATATAATAATAGCTAATACAAAAACCAATATATAGTATATTAACTATACAAACACATAACATAACAAAGTATAAATGGAGAGGTAGCGATCAAAACAAAGGCAGCAATTACCACGATTTATATTGCTCTAAATGGTAGCAATTAAGAAGAGAAAGGGCAGCGATTAAAGGAAACATTTATTCAAGCCAGCAATAAAGAAATGGGGATTGTTTAAAGACAATGATTATATTTCATTAAGGATAATTATGAGTTCAGCAATCTCCTTATGAAGGGTGACGACTTCTCAAGGGTCATCTCCTTTTAAAGAGATGCCACCTTTTAGGAGGGCTTAAGGATATAAGAGATGAGTGAAATAAGGATGGGATATATATGGAGATGCAGATTTAAGAATATAAATATAAAAGGAGAGGAAGTAAATAGCAGCAGATTTAAAGAGAGACATAGGAGCATGTATGAAGAAATATAAATAGGAAGAGGAAAGAGGCAGATCTAAGGAAGAGATAGAGGCATATCAATTAGCATGACATTAAAGCTCAATCTGCAATAATATTCTGGTAATATTTAGGGATTACCAATTAAAATAATGAGGGTAACATTTAGGAATTATGAATTAAAATAATGCTGGTAATATCTAGGAATACAAGTGTGGTCAAAGGACACTTATAATTTATACATATTATGATTTATACCTATTGGTAACATATTCAAAAATCTTTATACACTTCTGATATATTTATTTGATTATGTTATTATGCTTATATTTTCACCATGATGGGAGAAGGGGGATTGCAAAGAGAATAGCAATGAGGCACTCTCCTAATACCGCCTCTATAATAGAGAGCCAATGTGTTCTATAATGGAGGAAAAAAGTGTCCTATGATAGAGAACCTATGTGTTCTATTACGGAGGACGGAGTGTCGTATAATGGAGAACCAATATGTTCTATAATGGGGGACCAAGCAGCCCCAATGGGTCATGAAGGGATGAGGCAGGGCTGCAACAGGGAGAACTACTACGAGGGCACCCTACTAGGGACAAATGCTAAGAGAGTACCCTACTAGGGAGAACTGCTAAGAGGGCACCCTATTAAGGGAGAACTGCTAAAAGGGCACCCTGTGATAGGGAGAACTACTAGAAGGGCACCCTATCGTGCAGCCTCCCAACTATCCCCAAGTGAATCAATTGTTGAAGAAAAAGAAGAGGGTCTTCAATCATAAGGGGAGGATACTTAGGGCACCTCACCATGTCGTCCTCATTATGGTTGAGCCCACATAGTCCTTGGGACTGGTTATATTGTTATACATAATCTTTCCTAGATTTAGAATAAAATGTATTTTGTATCATATTCATCTAACATGGTTGCAAGCTTCCATGACCAGACTTGCATCATTTCAATTTTGTGTAGCAAATTGTATCTTTACTATAATCTGCTATTGGTTTCATTTGGGAATTGTGAAAACAGGGCAAAGTGTAAGGTGATCTCAGAAGGGGACATCTCAAGTGGTATCGAAGCATAATCCTTCCATCCTGTGAAAGAAAGGTTAATGAAAACTTTCCAAAGAAGACACCCTAGGAATAACAACACTCAAAACAACACCATGGATGATCAAATGAGAGACGAAGTTAGGGAATTCATGGAACGAACAACCCAAGCCATACAAAACATGAATGCCACCATAGATGCTCTTAGGTCTCAACAAGGAAATGGGAGGGAAGCCACCCCTAGCCAATCAGAAAATAGCACCACAGCAAGGTCCACCCCAAGAGTAACTCGGCCCTCCCTCTCATCCAAGGAAGAGTCGTCAGGGGAAGAAGGGGAAGTTAACACATCTAAATTTGAATTGAACGAACCTGCTGCAACATATGCAAGACTTGACCCTAAGGTCAAAGACAGCATCCCTTTTAAGGCATATTGCAATGCTGGGAAAAAGAAGACCCATAGGAAAAGAAGGAGCCAAACCAACTAGGATCTACAACGTATTGTAGGAAAGCTAACCATACCAAGTTTTGATGGATCGGGAAAAACCACAACCCGTTCTTAGGTCCAAAAACTCGAAACCTACCTATCCCCCAACCCAATGTTAGAAGAAGATGCCATTAAATTCGCCATCTTGCACTTAGAAGGGATCGCCCAAGATTGGTGGCACCATGGTTTAATCACCCAGAACCATTGAGACATAAAAACCTATGATACCTCCACAAAGTTACTCATTGAGAGGTTTGACCAAACACACCCCCAAAAGCACTTTAAGGAATTAACAAGAATAAGACAAAGGGGGACCCTTGAAGAATATATCACTGAATCCCAAAGGTTAGCAGCTACGGTCCCAAAAATATCTAAGGAGAGGCTCACTTACCTATTCATAAAAGGATTATATGATTCACTCCATGGCCTTGTAAGTGCTTTTGACCCTACCACACTTAGGGAAGCAATCCAAAAGGCCACATGTCTTTACGCCAAAACAAGAGAAAGGGAAAGAGGCCACTCAAAAGGGAAGATAAGTACTTCCATGAAGTGGATAAATAAAGAAGACCATTCCTTCCCAGAGAATCCCGAGAAGAACTCCGAAGTAAAAGCATATGCTACAAGTGCAAAGAAAGATGGGAGCCCGGTCATATATGCAAGCCAATGGAAGGACAAGAAAGAAGGATGTGTTCTAAATGCAAAGATCCACAGGGACCGGGATACAGATGTAATACAAGGGATCTTAGGGAAAAGGCACTATATCACAAGTCTAAAGAAAGAGTGGGAGTAGAGGGTGCTTATAACAGGAGGAAAAATCAAACCCTATAGAAGCGATTGCAATAAAAGAAACAACCGAAAGGAAGAGAAGCAAACCGAGAGCAGGTTATGGTGGGAGATCGCAAAAAGCAGCATCAATCGAGGAAGGAAGAAAAAGACAATAAAGCAGGTGGAACTTTGTGGAAGGGGCCAGTCTTCAAATAATGGCGTACACCTCAGGGATTAAAAGGCAGGTTGTCTGGCCATTGAGCCAAATCAACCTCAGTCTGGGGAATATCTCCCGAACATTGAAATGGTTTTAGTTAAAATGGCATTTACCATTGTGGACAAAACCGTCTTGGCAGGCGTAGGATATCATGCATCCCGAAATTATAACCGCTAGATATAAACTTGTCCAACAGTAATGAAATAAAATACATATTCTTGTTTTAATAGTGACCAAATTATAATATCAAAGGAATGTCATTTATGATTCATAACCTTCACGAGTCTGACATTACAGTATTAGAATACCATTACTAACAATTTAGTAAAATTATGAAATCTATGTTAAGTAGTAAATATAAACATATATGCGGATATGAGCAAATAGATGTTCTATTGTAATGGTAATGGTAATGTAAAACCAATATATGGGATATTAACGGCACAAACCTTAACACTCGAATTAACAAATGGAAGTGCTTGATCAAAGAAAGGCAACAATTACCGATTTATATTGCTCTGATAGGTAGTGATTAAAGGAAGATAAAAGGCAAGGTCAAAGGTAACGCATTTTTCAAGGGCGTGAGTGGGATTGTTTGGGGCGTAATATTCATTGGGATAGAGGTATGGAACACAGCGTCTCCTTATTCAAAGGCACCGAGATTTGGGGGGTTGATGGTAGAGTCGGCGCAACGCCAGGTTCTTGGGAAGCTTGGCCATCTGATCAAGCTTTGATATAGGACAGTTTTGAGTTTGGGCTGAAGCTTTATTGAAATGATTTTTACAAGAAAGTAGGCACCAACCTACTATATCTACAAGAAAGATGATTTAGTAGGATTCAACCTACAAGGAACACCTAACCTTTACAACTTTAGTAGGCACCTACCTACAAGGATAGGCCGAGTCGTGATTAATTGACATCAATGACAATTCTTCTAACAATCTCCCCCTTTGTCATTGGTGGCAACCTCTTCAAAGACAACTTTTGATCTTCTTATTATTGCTCCCCTTATTGCTCCCCTTATTGCTCCCCCTGACTCCAATATCTCCCCCTTTGACATCAATGGCAAGGGGTCTTCGAACAATGTTTTGCCTCTTTTTGTTCCATGGAGCTATAGGATACTGTGCATAGCTCCCCCTGAATGTATGGTTCCACCAATTAATTTGATGGATGTGGGACAGCTCCAAATTTGTTCCTTAGATACTCAAATGTATCCCTTGGTAGTGGTTTGGTGAATATATCAGCAATTTGTTCTTTTATAGTTATGTATTCCAAACACACTTCTCCTTCTGCTACTTGCTCTCGCAGAAAGTGATACTTAATAGGAATATGCTTGGTCCTTGAGTGCATCACTGGATTCTTGGAGATGTTAATTGCACTAGTATTATCACAATAGATAGTGCAAGGATGATTAAATTCCACCTTGATATCTTTTAAAGTTTGCCTCATCCACAAAAGTTGAGTGCAACATGTTGTTGCTGCAATATATTCAGCTTCTGCTGTAGATAGAGAGACTGATTCTTGCTTTTTGCTTATCCAAGATACTAAGTTTCCTCCAAGAAAAAAGGCTCCTCCACTTGTACTTTTTCTCTCATCCACATTGCCAGCCCAATCAGCATCTGTGAATGCATCAAAAGTGTAATCATTGATATTGGGGTACCATAGACCATATTCCATTGTGCCTTTCAAATACTTGAATATACGTTTTACTGCATGAACATGTGTTTCTTTTGGTGCTGCTTTAAATCTTGCCACAACTCCAACAGCTTGCATTATGTCTGGTCTTGTACAAGTTAGATACAACAAACTCCCAATCATTGATCTATATAGTGTTTGATTCACTTCTTGGCATTCATCATCTTTGCTTAGCTTGCAACCTGTAACCATGGGAGTTGCTCACAGGATTGCAATCTTCCATTCTAAACCTTTTTAACATTTCCTTCACATATTTGGTTTGGGAGATGAAAATACCTTTACTTGATTGTGAAATTTGTAGCCCAAGGAAGAAGGATAATTCTCCCAACATTGACATTTCAAACTCTTCTTGCATACATGATGAAAATTCTTTGCACATTTTGTCCTTATCTCCACCAAAAATGATGTCATCTACATACACCACCACAATCAGTAAGTGTCCATCCTCTTCTTTGATGTATAAATTGCTGTCTACATCTCCTCTTTTGAAACCTTGCTCTTTGAGATACTTATCAAGTCTAGAATACCAAGCTCTTGGGGCTTGTTTGAGCCCATAGAGAGCTTTCTTCAGTTTGCACACATAATCCTTGTCTTCTGATAGTAGGAAACCTTCAGGTTGTTCAACATAGACTTCCTCCTCTAGATCTCCATTTAGAAAAGCAGATTTAACGTCCATTTGATACACCTTAAACTTCTTGTGACTTGCATAGGACAAAAACATTCTAATTGCTTCAATCCTTGCAACTAGTGCGAATGTTTCTTCAAAATCTACTCCTTCAACTTGTGCATAGCCCTTGCACACTAACCTTGCTTTGTTCCTTGTGACTTGACCATCTTCATTTGTTTTGTTTCTAAAAACCCATTTTGTACCAATTACATTCTTATCTTTTGGCCTTGGAACAAGTTCCCAAGATTCATTTTTCTCTATTTGATCCAATTCTTCATTCATTGCACTAATCCAATGTTTGTCTTTGCTTGCTTCTTCAAAGGTTTTGGGCTCTACTTGAGAAAGAAATGCTACATGACAATCTTCATTGTAATCCACCATTTTCCTTGTAGATCTACATCTATCTTGAAGGATTAAATCTTCAGGATGGTTCTTTTGAACAAACTTGGAAGGTGTCTTTGGTGTCTTCATGGAAGTCCGTTGTAAAAATTCTTCTTCTTCTATCTCTTCCTCCTCTTCTTCCTCTTTTGAGTCCTCATCTTCTTTGTCTTTATCATTCATAGTTTGAACATAGTGATAACTTTGTCCAACTTTTTTGAATTGCTTTCCTTCATCAATTCTCACATTAGCACTTTCAATAATTTTGTGAGTTCTTTTATTGTAGCATTTATATGCCTTACTTTTTGTAGAGTAGCCAAGAAAGATTCCCTCATCTGCTCTTGTGTCAAATTTGCTCAGGTCTTCTTCATCTCTTCTAATGTAGCAAGTGCTTCCAAAAATTTTGAAGTACTTGACAGTTGCTGGTTTACCTTTTCAAAGTTCATATGGTGTCTTCTCATTGTTCACTCTTATTTGTGCACGATTCAAGATGTAAACTTGTAATGTCCCCTTCTCATCAGTAATCTGTTCTGACACTCATCGGCCTATTCCGGAAGCCTGTAGGCGTGTGTGAGGTAAAATTAGGCTTTCCAGTTCTGAGGTTCTTTGGCATTTCTGAGAGTTTACTATTTATAGTAAATTCTATTTTAAGCTGTATGGAGTTTGTCAGCTTTCAGTACTTCATTTCCAGTTGGAGCAATCGTTTGCAATTCATCTCTGTCTTCTTAAGGCATTTTTATGTTGAATAAAGGCATTGAGGTTATTATTTGCAGTTGACCCCCTTGGCCTAGTAAGACAACTTAAGTTGTGTTTAAAAGGGGGACTTGGAAGGGGTATGCTATCATAAAGGTGATTTAATTATTAATAAAGTTAAATGCCTTGTGAAATAAAGTGGATGCCTTTTTGAAGAAATTATTTTAAAATAAAGATTTATGTTGCCTTGTAAAGTGGACGCCCTTTTGTGAAGCTGAAAGGTTTCGGAAATTTGAAGTCTCTGTGACTGTTGGTGTCTTTTCTTGAGGGATTGAAGAGTCTTCTACTCTTCTATAAAATGAAGGCTTTGTTCCAGCATTGGTATCCATTCATGTTATCATACTGTTATGCTGTCAGAATGACAAATGAAATCTTGCTTCGAGGATGCTACCTCCTAGCCAATTATCCAATTTCATGTTTGAAATACAACATCTAGTTGGAATTCGCTGTTTCTCATCCAGACTAGCAGATTGAGTGCAATTGTGAAGAAATTTTAAAGATTTATCAATTTTGGTTTTGCTATTTCATCTACAGCTGAAGGTGATTTCAAGTTATAACTTTATTTCCAGTTTGAAATTGGTTATGGGCATTTCATCAATCTAATTGCTGTTCAAGGGTGCCCCTTCATGCCAATTTTTGGATTTTTTGATTGAGAACTTCATTTTTAAAGAGAAATCGCCCCTTCAAGGAGGGTCGTACTTTTCTGGAAATGCTTTGGGATTCGTGCAAAATTCACAAGAGTTCTTTGAAGCTGTTTCTTCATCTCGGCATGGTTGCCTACCTTCTAGCAATCCATTGCACTTGATCTCATTCGATTTGGAGGTGAAATGAGTGAGTTATGAATATTTCATTGGTTTTCACAGTTGCTGATAGACATTTCCAGTTTACTGTTTTTTGTATCAGACTTTAGTAGTTCTGATTTTTGATCCATTATCAGCAGTTAGAGAGATAAATAATTGTATGAGATCATCTATTACTCATGTGTTTGAAGACTATTGTAATTCATATGTAATTTGCAGCTTATTTCTTATTTGTAAAGACTGTAAACAGTAGTATTGTTCCAGTTCTAATTGCTGCATTTAATTCTTATTCTTCTCACATAAGTACCCCTGGATGGTTTACCGCCAGTGTGGATAATTTGATTGTAACACTCTTGTACCCACTTTCTTAGTGGTGAATCCCCACAACTCTGTGGATGCCCGCCGCAACGGACAAATTAGTTTGTAATAGCTTCATGGTTGGTTATCCGCCTATTAATTTCTAGCTTTCAATTAAACACTCTGTCATATGTTAGCACCTCGCCCTCAGTGGGATCTTGAGTGCACATTCTTGACGTTGAGTAGTTTCTTTCAAGTACTTTCCTTTAGCTCCTCCGCCATATGACAACACCTATCCTTCATTGGGATTGAGTGTGCATTCTTGGTGTGAGTTCTTTCAATTTTGATTTTCTATTTGGAGCTAACGCTAATCAAGTTGGCTAAGTATTGGTTATGTTGTGTTAATTTATCAAAAAAATTGGTTAGCATATTTCAAAACTGCTGTATGAATTGCTTCCTTCCAAAAGGAATCTGCTATCTTAGATTCATTTAGCATTGCCCTTGCCATTTCTTGAACTGTCCTATTTTTTCTTTCTACAACCCCATTTTGTTGAGGGGTTCTTGCTGCAGAAAATTGCCTTTTAATTCCATGTTCTATGCAAAAAATTTCAAATTCCTTTGATGTGAATTCTCCTCCTTGATCTGATCTAAGACATTTTATCCTTATGTTTGCTTCATTTTCAACCAGCTCTTTGAAAGCTTTGAATTTATCAAAAGCTTCAGATTTTTCTTTCAAAAATGCAACCCAAGTCATTCTTGAGAAGTCATCAATCAACAACATAAAATATCTTTCTCCATTCATGCTCTTGGATTTGGTTGGCCCACAAAGATCTGTATGTATGAGTTCTAATGGCTTTGATGAAGAGTGCTCCTTAGGCTTAAAGCTTGACCTTGTTTGCTTTCCAAGTTGACACTCTCTACAAATGATATTAGAAGGTTTTGTTATCCTTGGCATATCTCTCACAGCATTTGATTTGCTAACTTTGACAATATTATCAAAGTTGAGATGACCTAGCCTCTTGTGCCATAACCAACTTTCATCCTCTTGTACTAAGTTGCAACTTTCACAACTTATCTCCTTTAAGACATACAAATTATGTTTCCTTTCAGCTTGAGCAACCAGCTTTCCATCTTTCTTGATATCACATGTATTAGAAAGAAATGTGATACTATGCCCTTGATCACAAAGTTGACTAACACTTAGAAGATTTTCTTTTAGGCCCTTAACATACAAAACATTTTCTGTTTTTGTTTTCCCATTATCTAGACTAAGTGTTCCTTTTCCTTTTATTTGTTTTTTTGTATTATCACCAAATCTTACTGTTCCTTCATCAGTAGGTTCAAGAGAGATGAATTTGCTCTTGTCACCTGTCATGTGCTTTGAGCACCCACTATCAATGTACCATCTATCCTTCTTACTTTCAGCATGTAAGGCGGTTTGAATGAACATTGATTTCTCCTTTTTCCTCCACACTTTGATAGGCATTTCTTTCCTTTTAATGGACTTATCTTCTTTCTTGTTTTGCTTTGGAGAATCATTAAAAACTGTCCTACAAGCTTGTGCTTTGTGCCCAAGGTTATTACAATTGTAGCATAGACTATTATAGTCCATTAATGGTGTGAAAGGATTATAATCTCTCCTAAGGTAGCTAGGAATATTTTTTACTTTATTCTTACAATTTAAGGCCTTGTGGCCAAATTTGTTACATAGAAAACAATAGCCATTGAATGTATATGATTGCCTAGTGTTTGATTTTCTTTTAGGATCAGCACTTATCCATTCATCTTCAACTTGCTTTGAGAAGGTCTTGAAATCTTCTTTGGAGTGTTCTTCGAAACTGCCTCCTGTTTTGCTTTGAAGAAAATCTTGAGCCTTCATTAGCTCAATCAACTTTCTGGATTCTTCATCGATCTTTGTGTGTTGTATCTCTGCTTTCTCTAATTCCAACTTTAGCATTGCTATCTCTTGCTCCAGCTTGTCACATTTCATCTCCTTTGTATTGAGTTTTCTTTTCATTTCTTATTTATTTCTTTCAGCTTCCATGATTTGAGCTCTTAAATCTTCAATGGTTTTGCTTGAATTTTCCAAGTCTTTTGTCATCACTTTGACCTTCAATTTGTACTTGGCAGCCTTCTTCTTCAAATCTTCATTCTTCTTATAAGCATAGTGCAGTTCTTCTTCAAGATCCACTTCCTCTTCTTCATTACATTCTTGATCAATCTCTTCTTCATCAAAATCTTGATCAGCATTTAGTTCTTCACATTCAGCCATGAACAATATTTCCTCTTCACCATTGCTTGAGCAATCTTCACTTTGTTCTTCGGAGGTGCTGCTGTCTTTCTTTGAATAGAAACTCTTCTTATGTTTTTGAAACTTCTTCTTCGAGTTATTGTTGAAATTCTTCTTTCCCTTTTTCTTGTTGCTGATTTCCTTTTCTTCTTCACTGGAGCTGCTTTCATTTTGAGGACATTTTGAGGCATAATGTCCAACTTTTCCACAATTAAAGCATTTAAAAGGAAATTTTCCTTTGTATTTTCCTTTTCCTTTCTTAAGTTTACCCATGAAGTAAGCTTCTGCTTCATCACTTGATTTTTCATCCTTTTCTTCATGCTTGTTCTTGCCCTTTTTGGATGCTTTGAATGAGACTTCCTTTTGTGGTGATCTTCCTTCAATCCTCATCTCATAGGCAGCAAGGATCCCATGTAATTCATCCTTTTTTAGCTGGTCTAGATTTGTTAATTCTTCCAATGCTGCAACCTTGGCCTCAAACTTTGTAGATAGAGATCTTAGAATCTTATCAACAATAAAAGTATCCTCAATTTCTTCACCAAGTCCTTTCATGATGTTTACTGTTTCATCGACACGGAGAAAGTATGAGGCAATATCTTCATCATCATTCATCTTGAGAGTTTCTAATTTCCTTCTATGAGTTTGCAATTTTGCCTTCTTAACTTTTGCATCTCCTTCATAGATGTTTTGAAGTTTGTCCCAAATCTCTTTTGCTGACTTGCACCTCATGACTTTTGTAAATTCAGAATCTGTTAGGCTGCAAAGAAGAGCATGCTTAGCTTTTGCATTGTTTTCATTTCTCTTTTTCCCTACTTGATCCGTTGGAGGAGTAGCTGGAGGTGAATACCCATCAACAACAAATTGCCATACATCAAACCCAAGTGCATTCAAGTATTCTTCCATCTTGATATTCCAAAATGCATAATTAGTCCCATCAAATACGAGTGCTTTCACAGTGTTGTTTTGATTCGCCATATGTGCTCTTAAGGATCTCCTTCAAGCGGTTAGGCTTTCAAGAAGAACCTTGCTCTGACACCAATTGAAGAGCACAAAAGATTTACTGAGAGGGGGGGGTGAATCAGTAAATCAACACAAACTTTCAATTCTTAATCTTTTTCAAACTTATTACAATCAACTTTTTGATATGAACCAATTTACACAAGTTGACACAACTTTATTGAAATGATTTTTACAAGAAAGTAGGCACCAACCTACTATATCTACAAGAAAGATGATTTAGTAGGATTCAACCTACAAGGAACACCTAACCTTTACAACTTTAGTAGGCACCTACCTACAAGGAGCACCAACCCCTAATGCAAGGCACCAAAAATTGACTTGATGGATGAATCAAATGAAGTCAATCAGATCTGCACTCTGCCAATCCTCCAATCTGCCTTTGTAATGTAAATTCTCACACTCAGCCCACACAAGAAGATAGGCTTCTGATTTAGACTACTTTAACTTCACAACCACATCTTCAACCTTGGATGAGATGTCAATTATATAAACTGCTCAAAGATTGCACCTGTTGATAATCACAACTCTGCCTCTTCATTTTTCAGTCACACCCTTTTAGGTATGCCTCTTCACTTATTGATTTTCCTTATTTTTCTGTTTATAATTAAAACATAATTTTTTAGATCTATTTTTAATGTTTGCTTTGTAAGAAGTAATTGCACTTTTTAGGATTACAATGTGTGTCTCTTTAGAAAAGATGTATGCATAGATTATAACCTTTTGTTTCAGTTCTTAAGAAACACGTCTTTCCAATTATGCACCATATGAATACGTATGAACACATCCCTTAAAGACACGTTCATAAAACTTGATCACCCAACGTTTCTCTTCTTAACTAATTAATCACGACTCGGCATTTAACAAATCTTTCTTTATTCGTAACAAATTGCTCATCATCTTTGACAATCGTTCTTCATTTTGAACAAATCGTTCTTTATCTTTGACAAATCGTTCTTCATCTTTAAATGCTTTAAATGATCAGATTTAGATGATCGGTTTAGAACTTTGATTGTGTGTAAGAATCTGATGAAAATTCCATTAGACAAAACACCAACACATTTGTCAATCGATGTTGAACTAATTTATAAATCTGAAGATGATTAATCTGCTTTTAACACAGCCGCAAAAACAATTGAAGATAATAAATCCGCTTTTTAGCACAGCCGCTCAAACAAAACAATTCTCGATTCTATCGCCTGATGCTTCGATTTGTATGTTATGATATATGTTTCGATCTGTAGCTATTGGCTCATATTCCGAGCTGTATGTAATTTCACACCAATTCCGATCTGTATGCAATGTAAATATATCTTCATCAAAAACTTTACATGAACATCTTCTTTAACATCTCTTTCTTTTTTTTATCGAACTTATCAGTCTTATATATCTTTAATGGTCTAATTTTCTTGACATCAATGACAATTCTTCTAACACTTATGAAGGGTGACGACTTCTCAAGGGTCATCTACTTTTAAAGAGATGCCACCTTTTAGGAAGGCTTAAGGATATAAGAGATGAGTGAAATAAGGAAGGAATATATATGGAGAGGCAGATTTAAGAATATAAGTATAAAAGGAGAGGAAGTAAACAAGAGCAGATTTAAAGAGAGACATAGGAGCATATATGAATGAAATATAACTAGGAAGAGGAAATAGCCAGATCTAAGGAAGAGATAGAGGCATATCGATTAGCATGACATTAAAGCTCAATCTGCAATAATATTCTGGTAATATTTAGGGATTACGAATTAAAATAATGAGGGTAACATTTAGGAATTATGAATTAAAATAATGCTGGTAATATCTAGGAATATAAGTGCGGTCAAAGGACATTAATAATTTATGCATATTATGATTTATACCTACTGGTAACATGCTCAGAAATCTTTATACACTTCTGATATATTTATTTGATTATGTTATTATGTTTATATTTCACCATGATGGGAGAAGGGGGGTTGCAAAGAGAATAGCAATGAGGCACTCTCCTAATACCACCTCTATAATAGAGAGCCAATATGTTCTATAATGGAGGACCAAGTGTCCTATGATGAAGAACCTCTGTGTTCTATAACGGAGGACCAAGTGTCCCATAATGGAGAACCAATATGTTCTATAATGGGGAACCAAGCAGCCCCAATGGGTCATGAAGGGATGAGGCAGGGCTGCAACAGGGAGAACTGCGAAGAGGGCACCCTACTAGGGAGAACTGCTAAGAGGGCACCCTACTAATGGAGAACTGCTAAAAGGGCACCCTGTGATAGGGAAAACTGCTAGAAGGTCACCCTATCGTGCAGCTTCCCAACTATCCCGGAGTGAATAAATTGTTGAAGAAAAAGAAGAGGGTCCTCAATCATAAGGGGAGGATACTTAGGGCACCTCACCATGTCCTCCTCATTATGGTTGAGCCCACATAGTCCTTGGGACTTGTTATATTGATATACATAATCTTTCTTAGACTTAGAATTAAATGTGTTTCGTATCATATTCATCTAACATGGTTGCAAGCTTCCATGACCAGACTTACATCATTTCAATTTTGTGTAGGAAATTGTATCTTTACTATAATCTGTTATTGGTTTCATTTGGGAATTGTGATTTCAGGGCAAAGTGTACGGTGATCTCAGAAGGGGACATCTCAAACTGCCTCCAAGTTATATTCCTAGAAATGTAGCTTGAGGGAAATAGGACGGTGTTTGAAAATGTCTACCAAATTATAGAGTACGTGGTTAGATACTTCAGGTCCAAACTGAAACTCCAGTATATACGCAGAAAATAGATAACAGGTCTAACTCAGAAAAAATGTTGGATGTCAACATAGCACAGCATTGAACCATCCCATACAGATTTAGGTAGACTAGAATTGCAATGACCAAAATGAAATTGTATCCGGCCTCTAGAAGCCTACTAATTTGAATAATGACTGCTTCCTCCAATTTCGGTCAACCTAATATAGGTGGGTTATCAGAAATAATGAATGAAAATGCCTAATTGCCGTTCAAAGCTTCATGGATGACCAAAACTTTAACGTAGCTGTAAGTAACTAATTTTATAGTTGAAAGAGACTCAAAAAGGCAATTCACTTTTGTCCCTAGAAGACAGATAACAAATAATTTACTTGGCATACACGAGCTTGTATAGTCTGTGATGCTCTCTATCCATTTTTTAATATTTATTTATTAAACCAAAATGATGCTAGAAAAGAAAAAGAATGTACTGCACCAATATGCTAACAAAGTAAACCCTAACAATAATGCTGGAGCTGTATTTTATTAAGAAAATCTGCTGGAATACATCAATAGAGGAATAATAATATCTACCAAAATACATCAAAAAAATAATAACAGTACGAAACTAATTAGAATTCAAACACTTGGTGGAAGATCGTTCCCAGAATCAGGATTGAAGCTACTATATAATGCTGCTCTAGCCAGCCTACAAATCAGTTTGTCAATAGAAAAGAGAAGTTTTTCAGTTAGATGCAATCCCTGAAGGAGATCATCCCTAAATTGGTAGATGAGTGCTGCCTAATCAAGTTGCACTCTCTAGGTTTGAAATGTGTGAAATGAGCAATAGAATGAATGTCTCAAGGTTGGGCAACCTCTATTTATTTATTGACATGCTCCAAACCCTAGGCACCTAGCTCAAGTGTCAATAATAAAGATTATTTTTATTTGATATGACACTACTATCACTTAATAATCAGGTACCACATAGCATGGTGCTTGTGTAATAACATTAAATTGCCCAAGTAGCCAATAAACCTTGACTCCTCATGAATAAATCAATAATAGCTTATAAACCACTTGCTACATAGACTTGAGGTAAAGCATTATGAATAGCTGATTCACACCTAAATCCAATGACAAGCTACATGAAATAGGAGTAGCTTTTCCATTAGGCACTTATAAATGGACATGAATAATGTCAAAAGTAATACGTCTCCTTAGGGTAAATCCCTAATGAGGAGACTAATGCTAAGGGTCTAGCCTCCAACCAACCTAAAATATAGGAAATAGTCCAAAACTCATAAAAATACTAGGAAGAAAAGAACAAAACCGATCCTCACTATTATATATTTCCCTAACAACCAAGCCTTGCCCACCAAGAAGTATAGAAATGCGCTCATGAGTCCCATATTTATTGATTCAATGAAAAGGAGACATTCTTGCTCACAAACAATTCAATGTTAGATGTCCAAGTATCTCTAACTCCTCCCCAAAATTTCCTCCAACAAACCAAGTACTTTATGATGTTCCTATAGCTCAATTTCTTCTCTCGTGTGTTAATAATGGCATCGGGGACCGATAATAGTTTTCCATTCTTGTCAACATGTTCTGCCATCATAACAAACACAACTCCTTGCACAAAAGATCCACAACAAGATTTAAGCTTCTTCCATAGTTATAAATGATATATGCTTCAAATATTGTAATTGATCTTTGTAATGTTGTAAATTGCATCCTATGCAATTTCACATCCCTTGAGCCTCCTGCCCTTTAGATATATTAAAGACAATAATACAATGTTCCTTTTATCTAACCTTAATTTAATCCTTAATTTCTTAACCCGTTTGTTTCCTATTATTAACACGGATTTATGTCTCGGACGAACCTGTGTCGCCCAAACATCTTTGCGCCACAAGAACGTTCTGAATAGACTCCTGACAATAGTAGCCATTGAGACGTTTCGTTTCCTGCCGATCAGCGAACGTAACACCGGGACTAGCTCGCAGACACGCTGGGACGACTCCTGCATGCATAAACCTCCCTAAAACACTTCATTTTGGACTCTCTGACCACGAAAGAGGGAATTCACTTGTTTTTCATTCTCTCTTGCTCTTTCTTCATCACAACAACTTCTTTGCTTCCATTCCACCATCTCCATTGCAATTTCTTGCTCTCATAGCCATACGACACTAAAGCTTTGATAATATCAGCATATTTCTCTCAAGCTTGGAGATTGCAGCCTCTCCCTTTTGGCATTCTCCTTTTCCTAAAGGAGGGTAACTGTAATTTCTTCATTGCATTGTATTTTAATCTAGTTAGCATATTGTTCTGGTATATCTATTTCTTCTTCTATCACGTCTATTTTACTTATCTCTATCTTGTCTGGCTGTCCATGGAGATGGAAACACCAAAGTGGGGATTTGACTAAGGCAAATCCCTAAACAGCCCCAACATTTTTCCTTGATCTTATGTGTACAAGTATTGAAGATATTTCTTTGCTAGAGACTTCATCGCTTGGTTCTTTGTGAGTATTTTCTTCCTTTCCTCTTGCTTCATCATCTGTTTTTCATTCGGTTTAAATTACTTTAATTTCCATTATTCTCTATCACTTTCTCACATTGTAATAGTTCCAATTATCAGAATTGTTAGTAGTTACTTTGTTATTTTCTAAAATATTCTCATTTTTCAGTTTGTATGAGATGCGTGTGCATTGCGTTGTCGTCCTTGGCCAAGAGCTTCTTAGTTTGTCCAGAAGACCTCTGTGACCTGCTCTTTCGGTTTTTGGAACTCTTGCCTTTTAATTCTAGGTAAAATGTAAACAGACACTCTTCATCATTTTATCTTGTCACCTGAGTTGTGTCTTTTGAGGTAGTTGAGGACTATTTGCTCCTTGCGACCTCGTCGTCTTGGGAGTAGAAAATCCCTTCTAAATTTTGGTGAACCTAACATGAATTCACCTTCTTCCAAAACCGTGGTCATTTTAGAATTGTAAAACTCTTCATTTCCTTTTAAGTCCACTTGTTTCCTGGAGTTAGCAAGGTTGTGTGTTGCAAGCGCTCTTCTATGAGCTTTACAACCCAATCTACTACCTCTAGACACATAGTAAGAAGAAGCTTGAGGCCTACCATACCTCCAAAAAGGTATAGTCCTACTGGACCAGGTACAATGTTTTCTGGAAATCTCGATCCTTCTGGCTCTCAGCCAACATTCGATGGTCTTTCTCCTTCGAATTCTCCTCCAGGGTCTCCGTCCTCTAAAGATTACAAAGCTGCTCTTAGGGGGCTCTTTGAGCAGGTTCAATCTTTGGATGAGAGGCTTAAAGAATATGAAGATTTTCTAAACCGTGGTAACCTATACGCTCAAGTTTCTACTATTGTCAATAGTCTGAGAAACTTAGTTATCTCGAACCGCAAGGGCCTTGAGTTGTTTCATGTGCTAACCAACATAGTCGAGACCCATGTTCCTTCATACACGTCGGTCTTGAGTCGATCCCAAGATGCCCAATCGAATCTCACTGGTATTCAGTTGAATCTTTCGATGCCTAAGGTATCTATGCATATGGTAGTCACTAATCCTTCTATACCTTCCATGACTTCCCCTGATGATACAAACACTGTGTTTGTGCCCCCCGTTAATCCTAAAATTAACGCATCTCGCATTCCTTTGGGGTATAATATCCCTTCGTCTGGATCTGCACCTCAAATCTCTATCGCGACAGGTAATGAAATATTCCCCATTAATTTTTTCCCAAAATTAACATTCAAATCAGCAACCAAACACTGATTAACGTTAGCTCCAAAATGCAAACCAGCAAAGAAGATAACTCTAACCAAGAATGTTCACCAAGATCCCAATGTGGGCGAGGTGATAGCATATGGTCAGAGGATCATTAGGCATAAACAGAGCTGAAAGTACAATTCATCTACTGGTGCAGGCATCCACAAGCGGTGGGAATACTCCACTTATTCAGTGGGTGAGTTTACAACAATTGTTAGGCGGCAAGCCAGCCTTTAAATCCACTCTTCCACTTATTAACGTGGGGGGAATACTGTCCACACAACCACTTATAATGTGGGGGGAAAATTACAAACAAGATATATGTTTATTCTAAAACTCAACCACTCAATTGTGGGAGTGTAAAACAGATATAAAATTGCAGCAAGTAAAGGAAGAGCTGTTAGTACTACTAACTAGCTTTACAAAGAATAAGAACAGCTGCAAATAGAATAGATAAGCTTCTAGAATGTTCTTTATCCACACTGGCGGTAAACCATCCAGGGGTACTTAATGTGAGAAATAGAAAATAATTGCAGCAATAAAGGACTGGAACAGTACTACTGTTTACAGTCTTACAATATAGAAAGAGAGCTGCAAATTACATCAATATTACAATGTTTTCAAAGCACCAAGATACTGAATGATTCCATGATTAATAGTAGCAATTATTGATGAAGAAAGGACTGGAAATTCAAACTGAAACAAGTCTGATATAAATCTGCAATTCTGGAAATGAATAACCAGCAACTATAAGAATTAATTAAATGCTCATAACTTCACCAAAATACCTCCGAATGGCGTGAAACGAAGTGCAATGAACCTCTGGAGGATAGGCGCCCATGACAAGATGAAGAAACAGCCTCAAAAGTCATCCATTAATTTATGGCACAATTCTCAATGCTCTACAGATGGTACGGCTCTTGAAAAGGGCGATTTAGCAATAAAAAATCAAAGACTTGGAAATAAATTCCAATCTCTTGTGGAAGGGGTCGCCTTGGGTCTAGAACCACTTTGCAAACATACCCAGAATGATATTTAATTTGCTCAAAAAGCTGTCAACAAAAAACACTTTCAGCCATGATAAACCAGCAACATAAAAATTGGAAATATCTCACCAAAACTCCACAATAATGCTCAATATGTACTTCTGGATGAAGCACACTCTCAGTCCACCACCTAGGGAACCATAGTTTCAGGCCCGAAGAGTGGAGTAGATTTGCTAAGCTAACCCTTAGCCGGATTCTGGATTTCAAACCAGCAGCATAACGTTATATTTTTCCCAAAGATGATCAGCTCTACAAACAGCAGCAATATATAAGCTTCAATTGGCAAATGAAGCAACAAGAGACTCTTCAAATTCCAAGAAGTTGAATCACTTCAACTTCCAAAAGGGATGCCACCTTTTTGGCATTTTACTTTTTGAAATAATATAATATTACTCAACCTCCTTTTCACTTTGCAACAATAAAGCATTTAATAAATTATTAAATGCATAATTGACCCCCTTAATGGCCCCTCTTTTAAAACAACATGAAGTTATTACTCCTAGGCGTGGGGTACAACTGAGAAACATGAAATTTGACTAAGTATAAAAACTCAGTCCATGGAGATAACCAAAACCAATGCCAATACTAAAACTGATGGATAGCAAGATGACTTGAGTTGAGCTGCTGATGATGCTACTGCCAAATTTAGACTTACTAAAAATAGTGAACTGCTATAAATAGTAAGTTTGCACAACAACCTCAGAACGCCAACTGAGCAGTATCTGAAAGAGGAAACCCTAATTTTCTGCCTCAGCTTAGCCTACGGATTTCCGGAAATAGGCTAAATCCAAATGAAGAGCGTATGGCCAAAATGGGGACATTACAGGTAATTCACCTCCCTTGCCATCTTATCCCATTTTAAATACCCTATTGCAAAATATGGGTCAAATGCAATTGCAGTTAACCAACTTAGCCAACACCACCTCTCATTCTACTTTGCAACCATATTACTGTTGCAGTCCTTTGGCGCTGAACACTTTGAACGTCCCTATCCCCCAAGGGTTGGAGGTTCCAAAGTTCAATAAATACAATGGCAGAGGTGATACATAGATTCACGTCTCATCATTCACTGCTAGCTAAACTGTTTCCACGGTCCCTAAAGGACACTGCATTGGAATGGTTTTGCTCCTTTCCTGACAACTCTATTTTCACTTTTGAGCAATTAAACAACTAGTTCTTGCAGCAATTCCAGGCTAATATCGGGCCAAAGGTCACGTTCACTGACCTCATCCACTGTAAGCAGGGAGCTCACGAGAAAGTGACTGATTTTATTGCTCGTTATCAATCTTTATTTGTTCAAATCCCCTGTAACCTGCCTGATTCTAATGTTCAACATGTATTCATGGGGAATCTACACCCGACATTAAGGGAAAAAGTTCTAATAAAATATCCATCCTTTGCTCATCTGTGTACTGCGCTTAGAGATTATCAACAGATGGTGATGCAATACGAGGGTTCCTCCTTGTCCCCCCGTCTTGATAATCAAACAGTTCTGTCTATTCCCAAAGAGTCTGAAAAGAATAAAGTAGTAGCGAATGTTGTCTTCATTCCTACTGAAAAGAACGTTGTGGGACGTAATAGAATTTTTACAAAATTATCTGAATCTTATGCTAGTGTTCTTAAAAAATTAATAAAAGATAGTTTAATTACCCTTCCAAAGATCAGACTGCTTCTTGATGATAATCCATACCCTAGTTGGTATGATGCGCAAAAGTTTTGTCAATATCACCGGGTCCCAGGTCATGACACTGAACACTATGTGCGTCTTCCGCATATAATCCAGGACCACATAGATAGTCGAGCCATCTGGCTTGGTGATAGGAAGCAAAACTCGAACAAATTTGTGGCTAAGGCTAATAGTCAGCTACAGATTTACACAGATCTATTTCCATCCCATTCTGCTAATTTAATTACAGCTGCTTCTACATCTTTTGAATCTAGCCATTGCGAGTATGTGAACATGGTCTCATTTACTCCTATTCCTCCTATGAGTCATATGGATAAGGTTCCTAACATAACTTTCACACCACACGACTTCCCCCTTAATAGGGAGCACTCTCCTCTTTACATCCCCGCTTAGATCAATGGTAACATCATAATTGGTTTGCATAACTTGGAGAAATACGAGTCGAAAGCTACGATCCGCACTCATGGTGGCCTTTCTGAACCACCTATCAGTTTTATTTCTTTGACAGTCCTGGTTGGACCTAAGTCTACTAATGTTCCATTTGTGGTGATTCTTGAATCTGACCTATTCAAAGTGAGACTAGCCATTCCATGTCTAGTTTCCATGAACGTAGTCGCATCGATAGTCCACGAGTGTTTGAAGTTCCCTCATGATGGCACAATGCACACTATTCATGACACTGGGTACACACCACTTGTATCACATGGGGGATTTTCATTAGATCATTTTTGGCCAACTACTGTTGGACCTTTACCGCCCCGTGGAGATTTATTCTACAAGGCTTATTTTAAGTACAAGACTGGATTTTTGGCCCCTAGTGTTGTCTTTCCTCCATCTCATGCTATTTCTATTAAGGCATCTATGCATGCACAATAGTGTGCTTTCTCTTTTGTGCCTTCCTCCTCAAAGGCTAGAAACAAGCACGCTCCCGCAGATAGACCTTCTTCTGTTAAGGTTTCACAACTTCCAATGGTGTCCTTTGTCCCTTCTACTGTGCCTAGCACAGTAAAAGAAAAGGCGCCTGCATTGGTGAAATCTAAGCCTCAAGTTTTCCAACTCCCGGTTTTTTCTACAATCTCTCATCCTACTTTGTATGTTAAGGGGAAGCATGCAACAAGAGTTATTTCTTCTCGTATTGCTCCTGTGTCTCAGCCATCGAAGCCTCCTCCCATTCCTCCACCTGCTTCCAAAGCAGAGAAAGGAAAGGAGCCCATGGTCGAGACTCAGATCTTTGTTTTTGTGGCACCTCCTGCTCCCCCTAAGGAGCCTATTCTTCCGCCAGTAATGGCCGTGACGATTACTACTCAAGTGGAGCAAGAGACCCCGGTGTCTTATAAGGCCTCTATTCCTAAATATTCATTACCATCGGAACCAACTTGAGCACGAGTGTAAGCGTTGTCGATGCGCATTGGCCCAGGCGCATGATACCTTGCAAAAGACTAAAGGTGAGCTTTTGGTCTTTGTTTCTCCTTCTGTCACTAATTCTATTGGTTCTATTTTTGTTCATGTTTTTATTTCTATTGCTTTAGTTTTTCTTCTAGCTTCCTCGATGGATCCTGATGAACCCTACCCTAAGTGGGTGCAAGTGTTCATCGCCCCCTCTTCGGAGCCTTGTCTAACCACTTCTCTACCTGATCTTCCTCCTTTTTATGAACTCGTGGATATGCTTCACATGAAGGTCATATCTACTGCAGCCCATTTTGCTTCTTCCCTTTCCTCCACTTCTGATGTGAGGGTTTCACATCCTCCTCTTAAGCGTAAATTAGAGCACAACCTCGTTTCAAAGGAGGGTTGTAAAAATTTGTCTTTGTCTTCTCCACCTTGTTCTAGTTTGGTTTGTTCCATTCTTATGGCAGAGGAGTCTCCTTCCCTGGAGTTTGTCACTATACCTCTTCCGGAGGTCAGCAATGACTCTTCGGTTTATCAGCTTCCTTTTGTTCAATCGCTACACTCCACTCCGAAGAAGTGCATGCTTAACTCATTGGAGGATATTTCGACTCTATCATCCATCTTTGCTAGGTCGATGACATTATCCTTGCAAAAGATCCCTAGATGAGGACGTCCAGGCAGCCTCCTCCTTAACTCTTGTTGCAGGCGAGTTGCCCGTCACTACTCTCGTTGTCCTCCTACAAGCTCATCCTCCCTCCCCTTACGATGATCTATATTGGGAGCAGGATGACTTGTTAGAGGCGCTTGACTAGAGTCGTACCTCTTCTTATCTTTAGAATATATTTGTGTGTTTGTTTGTGTTCCCTCGTACTTGATTGTTTATGTTTTTGCTCTACCCTGGAGGACCCTCCATACCCTTGTAGCTACTTGAATATAGGAGAGAAAATTTGTCATAACTTCTATATGTTTCATCATTCTATATTTGTTGTAAATTAATTTGCTTTTCACACCAAGGACAATGCAAATTGTCGGGGCATTTAGGCCTCTTCCGTGTTGACCCAGCTTTTTATTTGTCTTCATTTGCTCTTCTTCTCATTCCAATCTATTTGAGGGGTGATCACAGTTCATATAATTTACACTATATATGCATTTATGATCAATTTTGACCCCGAATACCTCGATCCCCCTATGCTTTCAATCTCTTTACCTCTGCTTCTTCTTGATGTTGTGGATTCTATGGATATATCTCGCCATGTATGTCATGACATAACATCTCTCTCTGTCCTTCTCCTTAGAATGACTTGTGCTCCTCTATGTAGCACATATCATTTTAAGGGGGGGCTACAATATCAGGTTATTCTTATTTTTCGGAAATATGTCTTAATATATCTTAAAAATCTTGATGTCTTATAATCTCGTTGTCTACCTTCGGTTCCAAATCTTGATGTCTTACAATCTCGTCGTCTACCTTGGGGGAAACTTGGTTAGACTTTTCTTTTTTGTGACTGTCCTGCAATGCAATTTGCAATAGCCATAGGCCTATCAGCTTGTCGTATGGTATCTAGCATAACACAACTTGCTAGCCATACTTAATAGCATCGTCTTTATATCTAATAAGATTTATCACATCTATTTTTCACTTTTTCACCTAACGTGTTTCTCTGCAGCTAACATGTTTGTGGTGAATTTCCAGTCATCTTTGCAAGCTAGAAAACCCATGTCCTCTTCATGTCTTGGCTTAGCTTTACAATTGCATATAGGATCGAACACCTCATCCTCTTCATCCTAGGTATATGCTTTTCAACCACTTTCTCTCACTACTTTAGCTCACATCTACTAGAATGCATATGCTCGCTAAAGTGGGAGAAAAATGTAATGCCGTAAATTGCATCCTATGCAATTTCACATCCCGTGAGCCACCCCTTTAGATAAATTAAAGACAATAATGCAATGTTCCTTTTATCCAGCTTTACTTTAATCCTTAATTTCTTAACCCATTAGTTTCCTGCCATTATAGCGGATTTATGTCTCGGATGAACGCGTGTTGCATAAACATCTATGCGCCGCACGAATGTCCCGAATAGATTCCCAACTGCACTAGTCGTTGAGACATTACATTTCTTTCCTATAAGCGAACGTAACGCCTCTACTAGCTCGCATACATGTTGGGACGACTCCTGTGCACATAAACCTTCCTTAAACACTTCATTTTGGACTCTAACTACACCATAGGGAATTCACTAGTTTTTCAATCTCTCTTGATCTTCCTTCATCACAACAGCTTCTTTGCTTCCATTCCACCATCTCCATTGCATTTCCTTGCTCTCATAGCCATACTACACTGAAGCTTTGGTATTATCAGCATATTTCTCTCAAGCTTGGAGATTGTAGCCTCTCCCTTTCGACATTCTCATTTTGATAAAGGAGGGTAACTGTAATTTCTTCATTGCATTGTCTTTTAATCTAGCTAGCATATTGTTCTAATATATCTATTTCTTCTTCTATCACGTCTATTTCATTTCTCTCTATCTTGTTTGGTTGTCTGTGGAGGTGGAAACACCAAAGCAGGAATTTGATTAAGGCAAATACCTAAACAGCCCCAACATTTTTCCTTGGTCTTACACGCGCAAGTACTAAAGATATTTCTTTGCTAGAGACTTCATCTCTTGGTTCTCTATGAGAATTTTCCTCCTTTCCTCTTGCTTTATCATCCGTTTTTCATTCAGTTTAAATTACTTTAGTTTTTGTTACTCTTTGTCGCTTTCTTGCATTTTAATAGTTCCAATTATCAGAACTATTAGTAGTTACTTTGTTGTTTTCTGAGACATTCTTAGTTTTCGGTTCATATGAGATGTGAGCACATTGCAAGGATGTCTATATGCCGCACTATTGTCCTTGGCCAAGAGCTTGTTAGTTTGTCCAGAAGACCTTTGTAACCTGCTCTTTCGGTTTTTGGAACTCTCGCCTTTTAATTCCGCATAAAACGTAAACAGACACTCTTCATCATTTTATCTTGTCACCTGAGTTGTGTCTTTTGAGGTAGTTGAGGGCTATTTGCTCCTTGAGACCTTGTTGTCTTGGGAGTAGCAAGTCCCCTCCTCTACAATCTTGAAAGGAGGTCAACCTCAACCTCAATTGTTGTGACACAATAATTGAGATATTCCAAAGCATTTGAATTAGGAACCCAATTAATTTGTGCGAAAGGATCCACTATTGGACTTGAGCCTCAAAAATCAAATCCATCCAAGAGAAACCCTTTGGACTACTTTTATTCAAGAAAGTTTAAATTGGGTGAAGTCATTCAACTAATATGTTACAAGAATGTCGAATTATTTTGCAGCTTTCCTTATAGGTGATGCTTCGAACTTGTTGATGTGTTTTTCGTGACCGCACCAACGCAGAATAAAGTCGCCAAAGGCTACCCTATTCTCTCTTGATCAAAGTATTCCACATGCTAAGATTGCAAGAAAGTTCATGCGTTCAACTCCAAGGTTCTTTCAGTGCGAATAGGCTAAGTTTGGCTCAATGTGATTTGCTGGTATTTCAAGGGGACTTACGGAATTGCTCAACAGTGGAGAAAGGAATTCAAATGCTCGAAAGGTTTGTCTGTGAAGCACGGGTTTCCTATTCTAACCAGAAAGTACTGAATTGAAATGGCGTAAGGTTTGGAGAGTCTAAATCTATTCTAAGGCGTGGGATATGGAGCTCAACTTCAGCAAACTTCAACCAAACTTCACTTTGCCTCGCCTCGGACAGCTTCCACGGAGTCGGTGCAATCTTCAGAGGAGTAGTTCAAGGTGTTCAGATCACAACTTAGCATGAAAATACCATCATAACGACGCATATAGACATACAAATCATGATCGAAGTTAAGTACATGATATTCCAGTTGACCACAAGGCGCATTCACCATCAGCAAATACACTAGTGGTATGGATAGACGAAGTTGCTTAGATCAAACACCACATTCCACAACTAACATCTACTTGCATGGAATGAAAATTATACTACTTAGAACTATTTTACGCTACCATTTGAATCGGAAGGACGAAGAAACCTTGCTAGCTACTCACAACAAAGACGAAATTCACCATCAATGAAAAACTCTTTTATTGAGAGAGTGTTCACAACAATTTCTTACAAAGTTTTCAAAGGGAAAACTTTCCCTCTTCTTCAAACTACACTATCAATCTATACTAAGTTACTCTAAGCTATCACCTAGCTGTCTCTCTATTCTAATCTCTACTGTCTAACTTCTACTTCTAATTCTAATAATATACAAATGAGGGGGACTTCCCCTTTTATAGTTGGCCAAGTCCAACAGACAGCTCAGATTACAATCAGCTAGATGGCCAGGATTGTGCCACCTCAGCCCTAAACAAGATTCACCCTAAAAACCACCACCAAGAGGAGTGGGGTAATAAATGAGCCATTAATGGCCACCATCTTCTAGAAGATTCCAGATTTGAAATGCGTTCACACTGCTTTGTTGTTCGCGTTCAGCCAATTCCGTTGATCGCTTGGAGGAGGGTAAAAGAGTCTCTAAGATTGCCTCCTCAGATAATAAAATTTGATAGAATTTGGAGTTCAGCTGCTCTTGATCTTCTTCTTGACATTGTTCTTCAACTTTGCTCGAGCTTCCATTCTTTGTCACTTGAGTTATACTAAGTCTCAACACTTAGTCATTTTCTTGCAACTTTCTTCCTTCGAGATTGAGATGTCATCTTGAATCACTTGCTTCATCACTCTAAGTCATCACCGCTTGGTCTTGACGTTCCTCCTACAAAACAAGCAAGGAGAAGAGCATTAGAACACTTCATAATATAAATTCACTTTACTTAACCTGATTTTCACGCTCTAACTTCCAAGCGTTCATCGCCTTCACTAGCCAACTTTTGCCTTCAAATTTTTCATGCCTTAGCCAAATTTCAACTCCCTCAGGGGCGTATTTAAGAGATGCACTTTAAGATCATCTTTTGAAGGTGTTAACCTCAACTGCATCATCTTCAAGGAATTCACTTCACTAGCTGGAGCTCTGATACTCAATTTCGTTCATCTCTGACTCTGGAAGATTAGTCCCACGAAGAATTCAATCAAATTCACCTAGGCAATCGACTTAAAATTCATCCGCCGAGGCATTTTATCTTCAAAAACATCATTTATTCCCTGCCTTAGAAAATTTCTCAAATTTTCCCTAGGAAATTCACCAACCTGGTGCCCATAAAAATCTTCACCTCGGAATTCCTGGCAAGCCGTGGAAGACTTTGAAATCCATTCCTCATCGCGCATGTCCGATACCCAGAAGAAAATTTTCTTCAGAACTTGTCGCATTCATGGGTACACAACGAACGGGTTCATTTAATTTTTCTGAATTTTCCACCTTGGAAAAATAACTTTAGCAAATTTATTCAAGCTCCTCACCCCTGTGAGTACTTTGTTGCTCTAACTGGAAATTTTTTATCAACCCATCCTGCAATGCTAGCATCATGACTTCATCACTGGAAAATTTGCTCGTGCTCCAGGAAAACTCATCACCCCAGAGTCTAGGCGTATTTTCTAAAGAAGAAAATATTTTGCCTTAGAGAAATTTTAAATCACCTTGCATTTTGAAAATTTCACTTTGGAAATTTTTATATTCAACTCAATCAACTTGCCTGTGAGGAAAATTTTATTTCATCCACGCTCATTTGCTAGTGGTGGAAAAATTTTATTTTAATTCACCACTTTGTATTTTATTTCACACTTGAAAGACATTTTTATTTAAAACTCCAACGCCTTAGCAATATTCATCAACACCCTTGGGCGCATATTCAACTTGAAGAAGGATATTCATCTTGTCTTTGGAAAAAAATTTCAACACTTAGCACTTTCAACGCCTTACAACTTTATCTTATAGGCTTAGCATTTCCAACGCCTAGCAACACTTACATCGCCTTGCATTTACTTCACCACCCTAGGCGCATATCACATTTGAAGGATAATAAAACCACGCCTTGTATTTTATTCACCCTTTACCCACTTCAATCTTGGGCGCATTTCCCATAGATAGAAGAATTTTACACTTTCAACGCCTTGTCTTCTTCCTTCTCCTTACATGGATACTTTGTCTTTTTCCTCCTTTGCATGAATTCGAATTTCTTTAACTCAATTTGCCTGTACATAACGCCTTGAATACTTTTGTCCTTTTCCTCTTTTGCATGAATACCAACTTTGCATGGGCGTTTGTCTTTTTGCATGTTTTGCATGTATACCTACTTTGCATGGGCGCATTTGGGTTAGGCAAGAGGATGAACTAACTACGCCTTGACTTTCCTTTTTGACTTCCTTCTAAACTTCTTAGCATGGGCGCATTTTGGGGTGAGAGGAGGATGAAACTCTTTGACTTGTTGACTTTTTCTTGGGCGCATTCTTGCCTTGATGAAGGATGGGCGCAAATGGAGGGTGGTGGAGGACGAGTTCTTGCCTTAGAAATTTTTTTAAAATCAATCCTCAAGGTGGGCACATTTGCTATATGTGGAGGATGAAACACTTTGACTTCCTTGACTTTTTCTTGAACTTGGGCGCATTTTGGCATGGGAGAAGGACGAAATTCTACACTTAGAAAAAAATTTAGCATTTTGCTTGCATGTGAGGGGGCGCATTTCACCCCTTGAGCAGGACGAAACTTAACACTTAGAAAAATTTTAAACTTTCTCCAGCTTTTCCTTGGGTGCATTTTGGCATAGGAGGATGAAAAATGTTGACTTTCTTTGACTTCCTTGTTGGATGGGCGCATTTTGGCCTAGGAGGTGGACGAAGTTTATACTTAGAATTTTCTCCATGCTTCTTCATCAACTTGGGCGCATTTTCAGGTAGCTGCAAGATGAAGTCCAATACTTAAGTCATTTTTTCTCGTCTTTGCCAGTTTATCCATGCCCTGCTATTTATAGTAAGTCTCTTGATTCTTGAATTTCTGAAGCTCAGAATGATTTGAAATTTTGAACGCTATATCCTCACAACCTCGTCAACCTGTCGACACTGCTATTTTTAGTCGGCCTGCTATTTTTAGCCCATTTCTGAAGGTGATTTGCTATAAATAGAAACTGCCTGCTTCTGATATCTCCACAATTCCGTTTGCTTTGAAATTCGAAAGAGGTGCTCCTCACCACATGACCTGCCTGCTGACATTGGCGCATGCAACTGATTTGCTATTTTTAGCCTGTTTCCAAAATGACTTACTATAAATAGTAAGTGCTCCATTTGTCTTCAAATTTTACCAGCAGAAAGCCTGAAAGATGCTGATCGCGGTGGTTTACACCAATTTTCGAAAATTCTGACTTTTTACCCCTCTTTTCAGGCTCCGAAGTTGGAAACCCTAATTTGCTCTACATGCGTATCAAATGATCTTCGTTTGTCCTTGTTTCTGTTGCATTGCGATCAGCTCATGGTTCTGAAGTGCTGGGAAGTGGCTACCGAGACGCACCTGCTAAAAATAGTAAGTTCCTTACTGAGTGACCATCTCCATTTGCATGTCATATCACTGCGAAGCTCTCGAAAAACCCATAAGGAATATGCAGACATGCAAAGAAAACCCTGATATGCAAACCCTAAAAATAGCCTCGGAAGACTGAATTCTGAAAGTTGTTATCTCGCTTTGCATGTTATACTGTTGCGAAGGTCTCGAAAAACCCAGAAGGAATATGTAGACATGCATCGAAAAACTCTGCATCTAAGCCCTGCAATTAGCTCCGGAAGCTGGACTGCTAAAAATAGAAAGTTGTTTGTTTCAGCTCAAACTTTGCACATGAGCAGCTTGATGTGCTCTAAACGCAGTGTGACTGTTGGAATTTCAAAAATGCTGAAGGAATGCCCTGAATTGCATACTTACTAAAAATAGTAAGTACCAAATCTGATGAAATTTGTTGAGAGTCTGCATACCGACAAAGAATGTTAGTCTTTATTTTCAATTTATTCAAACCTCTAACCCAGAATGATGGAAACCCTAATTTCCCAAACTTAGCCAAAATTCTCGTTTAAGCTTACTGGCGGAGACAATCCCGGAAAGACAAACAGTAGAAAAGAGAGACAATGACAAAACAAACTAAAATCAAGCCAAAAGTTCGGAACGAAGCAAAAATTAGGGGGGTCCCCATTTGCAATGGGGCGATGTGTGAAAAAGGTCACAACAGAACTCTAATTCCTCCATGTGCTAAGCTTGTACTACTTGTCTAAAAAAATTGAACTCTTGACATGATATCTTCATTTAAACCTGGCCATAACTAACCAATAGCATTAGTGTCAACTAGATCAGATTCCAGCTAGAATTAAGAAAAAAAATAATCTCCTTAGTATCAACCAATTGGATATAAATCTTTTCAGCAATCATTTATCAAAAGTAGAGCCATCTTCCTACTTCAAGTTCCCAAAAATCTCAGCATTTAACTTGATAGAAACTAGAAAATTTACCACATATATAGCTTTCCTTAAGATATTATATGTTCTTTTATGACTCCCAAGGATGTTAAACTTATACTACAAACCATTCTAGTCTTTGATCAAACTATTAACAAAGATATCTTTAAACTTTATGAAGACTTTAGAGGCCCCTATTTAGAAAACAACCGTGATAAAGAGAAAGAGATTCATTGTTCCAACTCAAATTCCACCATATAGGTCTATGAGCAGTGAAAACATTAGTACCTAGACAAAAGCTTCATTATTTCTAACCAAATGCCTAACATTTTCCTAGGCTCTCCATATGCTGCTAAACACATTAGATCCAAAAGCTTTAATAAAAAATTTGCCAAACAGAGTATCATGAGAATGCAAGGCAGCCTAGTTTTTACCTCTTTTAGGTTTGGAGAAAGCTAAGTTAATTTTTATTAGGACCTTCCATGGATCACCACCACCAAAGGATTTTAAATTCCATTTCAGGACCAAATCAATTCCTTGGAGCTTAAGGTCTTTCAAACCCATCCCCCTCAAGTTCTTTGGGAGACAACAGGAAGACCATTTCACAGCATGCCTTTTTTACATCATTTTCTATTGACCAAAGAAAATATCTAACCATTTTTTCAATCTTCCCAAATTGAGAACTTTTCTTAAGTTAGAGATCAATTACCAAAAAAACAAAAGAACACGTACAATATAAGATGCAAGGCACCAAGTCTATCCAATGCAACCATGTCTATCTGATGCAAACTAGAGATAACAGAACCCCACGAGGATCAAAAAGGACAGTGGACAAGAGTTTGAACCAAAGTTAATTACAATAAGTCTTATCCATTTATAGGAATGAAGATTCAAAACATATAAAAGAAACAAATCATGCTCCCAATATCACTTTTGATTGCTATCACTTTCATAGTAATCCATTGTGAATGTGCCAATAACCAGATTAGCTTCATCCTCATGCACCAGATCTTTCACAATAGGTTGTATCTAGTCACTTTCCTTGTGTTCCTCTTCATGTACATCTCGTCTTTAGTTGGTTTACTAAATTTGTTCTTGTCCGTATACTTTTTAAGAATTTGAAGATCTTTCTTATCCAACTTATCCTGCCTTGAGGCCAGAAGTGGACATTGACAATCTCCTTTTTGTAGACTAGTGTAAGTCCCTTTTCCAAAAGGATCATGAACCTATTCTTGGAAATTTCCAAAATCATAGAAACTTGCCACATGAAAGTAAAAAGGGTCAGCTCATAATACGAGTCAATAAGTATCCTTTTCCGTTGAAAGATTTCATCATTTCTTGCCTTCTAAATATGCCAAAGAATTTCATTGATGAGAACAAACCAAAACTTATCAAGCTCAATTAGAAACGAATTGATATAACCAAACAAAATTTCAGCCCAAATAAAAACCTCTCTGTTGTCCCAACCTAAACTATTACCCAAACAAACAGACCACAATCTTAAAGCGAAAGCGCATTCTAAAAACAGACGTTCAAAGGATTCAGCTTGAGGACACACACTACAAAAATTAATTGAGAAACCAAAATTATTGACTCTATTAAACACAAATAGATTTTTTAAGATAAGCATCCATCTAAAGAAAATCTTTTTTGCTCGCTAGGAAAGGACCACAAAAACTTAAGCAAAAAAAGATAACATTTTATCAAGAAAACTTAGGTTCCATGCTTCTTTAAATTTACTCAAAATTTCGCTTGTGCTAGCCAATAAGTCATACAATATTTTTGAAGTCATTTTATTAAACACGGTACCATCCCTCATTAAATATTTCTCAAGATCTCAATATTAAACTTCAACCCAACCGGAAATTTGAAATTGAGAAACACTTTCTTCATAGTTGATAATGTTCTTTTTTTCCGAATTAAGAATCCCAAATTCTTCTTGCAATTCCTTCCATCCTTTTTATTACCGTTATCCAATATGTTACCAAAGGTTTCAATTCCTTTTGAGGACCAATGCTTTGCAAAACGCCCTTGGGTTAAAGCCAAAGGTTTGTTATTCTAGTAAAGAGTTGACCAAACTGATCTATAAACCCAAAGGACATTATCAATTCTGGAGAAAGCTTCTCGATTCTTGAGAAGAGCCAAAGAAATTGGAACCAAATGGATTGATTAGGAATTTTCCAGACAAGTCATGTGGGTGAATCCCCCTCCCCAATTCCTCCCTTTTTTTGGCTTAGACATAGCAAGATTATTCCTAATCAAACTTTTCCAAGGCTTATCACCCTCAAAGGATTTTAGCACCCATTTCGCAGCCAAAGCAATACCTTGAATCTTTAGGTCTTTACAACCAATGCCTCCCAAATGTTTGGACAACACCAAGCCCAACTAACCGCATGTCTCTTCATGTTTCCTTTGCCATCAAACCACAGAAAGTCTCTAATCATCTTCTGAATTTTTTCAATTTGATGATTGCCAAAAAGTCAAGCTGAAGCAAAGTATATGCTGAAGGAAGCAAGAACCTTCTAACAAGGTTGAATTCTACTAGCCATAGAAAGCAAATGAGTCTACCACTTGATGTTCTTATTTTCAACATTTTTAAACATCAACATCCACATATCTTTCAAAAATGGATCAATAGAGAAAGGAATCCCCAAATATCTAACAATCTTATTAGGGCCTCCCCAAAGCCAATTGAAGCCATTCAAACAATCTAGTGATTTTTCAAACCAGCCCAAAATGATGGATTTGTGGTTTGTAATCTTAGCACCAAAAGCCTCAAAAAACACCTGCAACCTGAAAAAAGCATTGTCAAAGTTTTCATGATTAAGTTCAAAGAAGAGAGTTGTATCATCAACAAATTGAGCACTCAAGAACTCATTTCTATTAGGCAACAATATACCCTTAATAAGGGCAGAAAAGAGCTCAGTTTTCATAATATAGTGAAAAGCATCTGCAACAATCACAAATACAGTTGGGGCCAAAGGACATCCTTGTCTTATTGATCTCTCAAGAAAAAGGGAGTCAAAAATCCTACCATTAATATCAATTTGTGTAGAAGCCTGAAAAAAAAGAGTCTTAATCAACTTACAAAAGAAGTTTGGAAGTCAAAAGCTTCTACCATTGTAAGAACAGAGCCCAATTCAATTTTGTGACAGGCCTTCTCAAAGTCCAGTGGCACCATACAATATTTAGCCCAATGAAGACCTTCCTAGCCAGTTATCAAATTTCAAGGATGAATCTTCCCTTGATGAAGCCTATCTAATTAACAAAAATGATCTTTGTCAACATGTCAATCAATCTCAAAGCCAAAAGCTTAGCAAGAATTTTATATAAGGAAGTTAACAGAGTAATTGGTCTCCAATTCTTGATCAATGTCCTATCCCCTTTAGGAATTAGCTTAATAACTCCTTTATTAAAATTAGGCCTTAGAGATCCTTTTTGAAGGCTTCTTCGTAGACCTCCAACAGTTCTTCCGAAATCCAATCATTATCGTTTTTATAAAACTCAACAGGAATGTCATCAATCCTTGGAAACTTGCCCACACTAAAGGAGTTAATAGAACAAACAATTTCCTCTTTGGAGATTTCCTTACTGACTTCATCGATATCACTCTCCTTTAACTTCTTAGGAATCATACATCTGCAAATCTTTCTAGAATTGGCACTATCATTATTTCCTTCAAAAGAAAACAATTTTGGTAGAAGTTCTGGAAAGCATTCCCTATTTCCTTCATATCAGTGCTCAACTCTCCCTCTACAAGCAAAGGTCCACTGTTTTCTCTTTTATGCTCGGCTTTTAAAATGTTAAATCAGTATTTAGAACCTCTATCACTTTCCTTTAAACAATTGAGCCTAGCTTTGATTTTAGCCCCTCGATTCTTAAAGCTCTAAATACGTCTCAACTAATGTTTAGTATTCACTACTTCCTTATATATTTTTTTATCGAGGAGCTTTTCTTCTAAATTATTTTCCTTCTTTCCTTCAATTCAAAGCTTTCTTTTTCCCCACAATCTTCCAAACCTCCTTCCAAGCAAGAACCATATCATTATAAGATATAAGATATAATAAAAAGATTATTATTACTATTTATAAGATTAATTATATAAGTATATATAAATATGACTATATATTGCTTACTCTAACTTATATATATTAAATTTTCCAGACTAAGAATTATAAATATATGTTAATAAGATATAATATCTTATTAAAATAAATCTTAGAAATATATAATATCTTATAAATATGAGTATCTTAAGATATAAAAAGATTAATTATTAGAAGATATATATACAATTTATTATTATTCAAAGAAATAAGATAAATATATAATTTAATTGTTTTCTTTAATAAAGATATTTATAACTATTGTTACATCCCCATGAACATGTTATGACAATGGAATTATGGTTGTTATGTTAGTTGCAAGTAACTGCTTTTCATGGGAATGTGAAATTGTGGAAAGAATAATTGTTTTTATGTCATAATTTCAATGTGAATGATTTCCTTATATATTCGAGTGGTTTTCCCTATTCATGTGGAAATGAACGTGTTCAAGAGATTATATTCAAATATATATATAGATATATATAAATGTTGAGAAAGATCTAACCATAATTCTTGTCAGTGGATGCAGGATTGCCAACAACATGAGTCATCAGGGAGAGGACGTGGTTAACAAGGGATCAATTTAATCATCATACCTTGAGTCGGTGTAAGACCATTGCATCAAGTCATAACTTGGCCATAATTAATTTAATTTAATTTAATCATTGTTAAACAAATCGAATTAAATTATATAATAGCAATCTCTTATGGAGTTGAACGAACCAATTCTTGGAATATATCCTAGGGGAATTGCTATGGTTATAAAAGGGAAAATATTAAATAAACAATAGTTAAAATAATTCCAAAGCCATCAATCTTAATATAAAATAAAAGTATGGCTTAAAATTGGAGATTAATTATTTGAAGAGGGAAGTCTTTCCGTGATCTTTCCTTCGAGCCTCTGAGTGAAACAGACTAGAAGGAAGCCAAGCAGTCATGGGGGGATTTGAAATCTTGGAACGGAGTTTTCAAGGGGATTCGTATTTTTATGGAGGTCTTTCTTGGTCTTTCACTTCTTCGACTCTGACTCATTTTCTCTGCATCCACTATTGGCTAACATGGTGAATCTTAGCCGTTCTCTCCCTTTTCATTCGCTTCTTCTCATTTTTCCTTCTACTCTGGCACAATGTCTCTACTTTCATCATTGGCAGCACAGGAGTCTCTCTTTCCAATATCCAACGAACTGAAAATTTGATTTTCATAAACACTGTCGGCATCGGAAGTTCTTTATTGATCTTTCCTTCTCATTTCTCTATTGGGAATTCAATCCTATAGATGGCTTTTACTCTAGAATTGAAACCCCATTCAAGATTCGCATTATCCGGTGTTTATCCATTTATTTTCTACTCTGTTTTCACCCGTTTCTCTAGTCGGCCCTCATATCGGGAGGATTATTGAATGACTTTTCCTGTCGTGTAAATTGCGGAAGAGCCTGGTCTTTGGGTATGAAATTCTCCAGTTTCAACAAGGAGTGCGGGCTACACCAAGCCACAGTCTGACTTAATCAGACACGTATGGAAGTAATTAATATGTTTATCCAGTTTCGATAGCATAAAACGGGATTGATACTATCTTGTATATGAAATGTTAATAATGAATCCTTGCCAGATGGAATTTGTTTAGAAATTCGATTCTGATGAATTTTTCATAAAATGAAAGGAATAATTAATTCGAATCATATTGCCTATTCTTAATCAGATTATCCTTAAATGATGAAGAAGGATTTTCTTGGAACCAAGTTATTGTAATATTAAAACCCTCGTTATGGAAGGATATATTGTTGAATCTATGTAATTCATTAGATTGGAGTTCGAAGTACTCTGTATCTGAAACTGAAAATAGTTCGAGATATTTTGAAAACACTTGTGAAATATTCTGTCCTATAGAGGTTATGGATTTGGAAGGATTCCAATATCGAACCAGTCTTTTCCCATCTCTTTCTCTCTATGATAAAATTAGCAAAATAAATTTTAAATGAAGAGAAAAGTATTGAGCCTAGTCTCTCTCATTCTATGTTTACATTAAGACATTAGCTTAACCTTAAACTAAGAGGAAAGATTATGAATCAAGTTATGGTTATATGAGCAACTTCCTCTCAGTCGTGTTCATCTCATGACTTACCTTTGCTAAGGCATGGAGAGAAACTCCTTCTCAGCAGATACTAATTTGTTCATCTATCTCTGGTTGTAAAAGCAATTTGCTACCAAAGAGGTGAAAAGATAAAGAGCCCAATCTCTCTTAAGGGGATTAAGAGAACGGCTTAATCTTATAAAATAAATATGTTTCCTAAACATATTATTGTCATGTTAAATCTTATGGTTAAGATATAACTTCGAACTAAGAGGAAATGATAATCATTCTTGTAAATGTAAAATTAGACCTCAATCTAAGTATTATCATGTCGAGCAAGGGTGAGAGTGTTGACGGCATAGGAGTGCCAGTATATCGGCACAGGAGTGCCAGTAATATTAAAATCCTTGGCCAAGGTATGATGCCAGTTAGGCATTGGTCAGATATCATGATCCAGATATACCTCTGGTCAAAGTGATCCTTCTGGGTAGGAGGTACCTATAGAGGAGGGATCGACCAGTGGTATAGGTTCATGACACCAGGCTCAGAATGGCATGATGATAATTTGATCCTTGTTGATTACCCTCGTGAAGGGTCAAGTTCTTCAGTTGAAGAAACTCGGGAGACCAGTAGGTCTTGGTTGGGCGGAAAAGCCCTTGATGATGTTTCTCTTTCTCTCAAAGATAAAGTTTTTCAAGCAATTCAGCATGATGAATATTTCATATTGTATTCTTTTCTCTCCCTTGAAATTCCAGGTACATGCCTTTGCTTATTTAAGTTTAATACCAATGCTGCAATTAATGTTATTTCATTTCAGTTAATTGTTTATATGTACAAATCTGCAGTTGAATATTTTGACAGTTGTTCTTTCAACTGAAATGGAAAATTTGAAAGTTAGTTAATGTTCTTCTGTGCATTCAATTATCTGAAATCAGTTAGATGTTTCCTTTCAGCTGAATCTGAAAGATAGAGAGTTAGTTATGGAAATTGAATATGATGTAATTATTTAAAATTGACTTTCTTTCCATTCGAGATGCAAAGGAAACTTAGTGTAAAGAACCGGACCAATTTTTTTTGATTTTTCACAAATGATTACAATGCAACATGCACCCGTTAAGGTTAGCATAAACCAAAACGATGCAGAAAGCAACTCTAACCTGAATGTACACCAGGATCCCGATGAGGGCAAGGTGTGAGCATTGGTCAGAGGATCTCAAAGGAAATTGCTGAATAAGAACTCTAACCACGAGATGCGCTGGTGAACGACGAGCATTCGGTTAGAGGATCCCTATCTAAATGCAATACTGAAAATGAAGCTCAACACCAAGTATGTGCTACTCAATCCGTGATGGATAAGAGGCGACCATATGGCGGAGACTTAGGAAATTACAAAGCAAACAAAGCAAATAGGCGGCAAGCCAGCCTCTTCCACTTATTCAGTGGGCAGATACAAACATTGAATTTGCAATAATATTAAAGTTGCTGACAGTACTACTGTTCAGCTTACAATATGTAGAGTATGCCTGCAATATCAGTGATTTAGAAGTCTTTAATCCAAGCAACATTAATTGAGTCTTCCACAATGATTCCCAATACTTTCTAACACCCTCACAGCTCTAAAACCCATTCAAAATACAGACTGTTATGACTGTAACCAGGTCTGAAACTAACAATCAGCAACATAGAAAACCCATTGAAATGGACATAGCTCACCCAATACTCAACCAAATGATTCCAAACGAGATGCAAAAGCTCCCTATAACCAGTGCGCCCAAGAAAGACACAAGAAACAGACCCAAACTGCAGTATTTTATTTTCTCACGAATTCCAATGCAAGTACAATAGTACGGCCCAAGAGAAAGGGCGATTTTCTTCTAATAAATTCAACACTTGATTAAAAATTCTGAAACTTTGCAAAACATGGCGCCTTGACTAGACAATTGACAATATGAAACACCCAGAATGCAATCTTTTTGTATTTTTGAGTTTTGAATGAAAACTTGCTACAGCTATGCAACATCAGCTACACTAAAACATTGACAAAATGCTTGAACATCATCACTAAATGCAAAAGAACTCAACTACAATGCAAAACTACCAATAACCAGCTAACCTCTCAACTAGTTGCTGTCTTTCAAGCAAGAAGATGAGCCAATGCTAGGAGGTGTGCTTTCCTCGAAGAGTGCCTGAAATCAATCCAGCAGCATAACGGTGTAGTAGACAGAAGATACCAAATGAAGAGCTGAGGCCTGATTATATAGACGAGAGAGAAACATCTAGAAGCTTCCAGAGGGCGCCCTAACCCTAATTTCAAATTCACCTTTTCCTCCAAAAGATGGCGTCCATTTTCATCAATAAAACATTTCACTTTTTAAAATAAAACAATCTTCTCAAAAGGGCGTCCCACTTCACTTGTCTCAATATTTGACATTTAAAAATTATAATTTATCTCCTTATGACGCCATGACCCTCAAAGTCCCCCTTTTTAAAAACAACTTAAAGTTGCACTGCTAGGCAAGGGGTATAATATTAAAATAATAATATTATAATGAAAATACTTATCTCTCCAAGAAAAATGCGCCCAAGGCCAAGAACTGAAGTGCCAGCTGAAACAACTGAAGAAGTGATCCAACTGAACTGAACCCAAACTGTCCACTGCCAAAAATAGAATTTACTAAAAATAGTAAATTCGCGAAGTTGCCCGGAATGCCAAACTGAACACACCACTGCGAAGCTCTCTGAAAACCCAGAAAGAATCCGCAGTCAGAAACCCAA
Source organism: Sequoia sempervirens (assembly GCA_007258455.2). Classification (NCBI taxonomy): domain Eukaryota; kingdom Viridiplantae; phylum Streptophyta; class Pinopsida; order Cupressales; family Cupressaceae; genus Sequoia; species Sequoia sempervirens. The sequence continues at coordinate 118,844 of VDFB02338464.1, forward strand.
ACTCCAAGCAACAACCTCCTCAAAACCAGGAAACCCTAATTTCACCATCCGCACAGCCTACGGGTCTCCGGAATAGGCCAACGGTCAACAGAAACGATCACTGCTGAGAAGGGGACATTACACTTAGCATGAAAACAAGTCAATTGAACTTCAGCTGAAACCGGTAGTTGGTTACATTTTTAAACTATAGAGCTAGTAGAGTGTTACAATTATTAAAATGTACATGTATAAATATTAATCTTAGACATCAAAAGAAAAATATATGATAATAAGAAAAAACAACTTAGTAAAATATATCTTAAAAATATATAAAATCTTAATAATATCTTATAAATAATTGTTTTTGTATGCTAGGTGTGTGTGTGTGTGTGTGTGTGTGTAAAGAGACCAAGAAATTAAAAGAAAATAGATTATGCAAGGGCCAAATCAAGAAAGGAGGCAAGAGAAGGAATAATCCAAAAGAGAAAGATGAGAGGCAACAAAAAGATTAAAGATCAGGAGGGGTGGATATGGAGGGATCTAAGGTTGGATAGCAACAGATGCCAGGAAGGACTGAGATTCCAACCATCATCTCTATTGAGGTTGGTGGGATGATTATTAATTTCTATGGCGTCCTTGAGTTTCCTCTTGAAAAAGTTGTCTTCCTTACACAAGACTTGAAAGTTCTCTAAGCAAATATGGTGCTTGGTAGAAGAAGAGTGTTCAGCAAGAGCTGATTTATGGACTCGCTAATGTTTGATGTCCGCACTATGCTCCTTGATTCTGGTGCTTAAAGAACGTCCTGTTTCTCCTATGTAAGGAGTTCCAAATGAGCACACGACCTTATAAACTCTCGATTCCAGAAGGATGTCCTTAGAGTCCTTGAGCAAAGGGATAAGGCATCTCATAGTTGAAAGGGGTTTGAAGGCAATATTTATTATATTCCATTAGATTATATTAATTATATTATTTTTTAAATTATATTTTATTATCTGATTTATAATTATATTAAGAAGGCAATAAATTTTATTTGATTTTATAATTTATTGCTTTTTTTTTCCTTTTATCTACTCCTTTTCTATTGTCATTATCAACCTCGAACCATGAGCCACCCTCTCTTTTCTCCTCTCTTTTTAGCTTAACTTAATCTGCAACAAACCATTTTCTCCTTCAGCTCTCTTTCATCCTAATGATGAATCACGTAGTGTGATTCGAAACGTTGATGAAATAAACGTCGACACAATCACATCCAAAAAATTTCTCAATAAACTGGGCTTTGATTCAATACAAATAGATTTAGAATTTATTTTTTTAATGAATCAATGTAATTTATATGCTTTCATATGTCACTCTTCTAAATTTCTAACATCTTAAATCTTTGTCATGTTTTTACAGTCCTGGACACCTAAACTCAATCATATTTTCCCAACCTACTCAAAACTTCCCACCTATTCAAATATTTTGCTTTAAACATTTCCATGACTCTCGATAGATCAAAACTTTAATCTTCTTAGTAATTCCCCCTTCTACACACTCCCCTCCTCCATACTCCACATTGCTATTTCTAACCCTCTTGCCTTTAGTCGACTAATTCATGCTTTAAGACATCATATTTCCTCCTAACATTCACACAAAAGACACCCCCATAAAGCATATGGGCCTTCCCTTCCTTTTGCATTCTATTTTTATATATGCATACCTTCTCCATTTCTCCATAGTCCTATGCAAAACAACACTTACGTCCTATTCCTCTCTTAGCCTCCAAAAATTTCAATCTAGCTGCCACAATAAGAAAAAGTATATAGATTCTCATATGGCCAATGCACACATTTAATGAACCATGAGCAATATGAAAATCAGTTTAACCTTCACCCAAATTTCCTTTCAGCCATAACATTCTCTCTTTTATAGCAACACAAATAGAGAAGGTACATTAAAGTGGCAGCAGAATGCAAAAATTCTAGGTCTTGGATTCAATGAAAACAATATTTATCTAACAAGAGATGGCAATAATGAAGATAAATGAATTTCCCCTTGTTATAAAACTAGTGAAACAAGAGCCAAGGCAAGGATGGAGATAAAAATTCAAAGAATGATCAAGAAGTTGGTGAGGATGTTGTGAGTCATGCAACAAGGAATGAGATCCTTAGGAAGGTTATAATATTTTTGTTAGTAAAAAAAAAATGTAAATAAAGATGTCACCACCCACCAAGAAAATATTGATGTCGACAAGTTTCCTGATTATTCCCAGAATACATAAACATGGCCTAGTGTTGGATAAACATCCAATGAAATGGATAGCAGCCTTGGTGAAAAGAATAGTAAACATATGCATTTTGTTAATGAAAAGGTCTACAATCAAATTAAAATCAATGTAACAAAGATCACAAGTAATTACCCTCTTCTACATGTTGAAAATCTGTCAATAGGAAGCAGCCTTTAAAGAAAGAGAATATAGATGAAAATTGAAGAAGAAATCTGCTTAAGTTATTGGAAAACTGAGTACTATGTGTTGGCACGACATTTTCATGTGTCTCATCTTTGTTTTGTTTTTCTCCAAAGGTTGTACACTTGACCTTATACACCATTTGTTGATAACCGATCTAACATATCCTAAATGGGTCCCCTACATGTCAAAAGATGCAAAAATCCTAAGTTTGGGTTGTTTCTAGTGTTTTTCTTGGTGTTTTGTGTGTTTGTCGGCCTTCAAAAATGTCGGGTTTGTCCATACCTACATGCCTTCCCTTCTAATCCCAACAACTCACTTAAATCCTTCTCTAAGTGTTGATTCATCAAAGTTTCAAAGCTTCGCATTCTCCAATACCATTCCTTTGGCATTCCCTAGCCCTACAGCCCGAAAGTCCATTAAAAGCTTAATTCCTTTGCATCTGTCAAACATTCGAACTTCTTCATCCTTCCATCCCTTAGTACCTATTTGCCCTCATCTTCGCTCCCCGATCTCCAATCCCTTGCACTCCAAAAAATTTATAAGTCTTGCACAATTAGACTTATAGCCTTACCCTTAATCAGGTACCCATTTCACCAACCCCCAAAAGTCCAAAACTCCGTCCCTTTCTCTATAACCTACCAAAGTAAAACTTTTGGCCTTTGCCTTGCCTTGATACCAAGTCATATCCCATCCCAATTCCCTAATCCTGACATCACAAAAATCCTTTTCTTTGTCAAGGTTCCCTTGTCTACCTTCCCCCATCTCACATCCCCTCTAGCACTTCCCTTTCACCCTCATTTTCTCAATGCTCTGATCCATGGCCTGCGGTATGATTTCTCCCTAATCCTCGACAATCCAAAACTCCTACCAACTTCTAAAAGCCCAACATACTTAAGAGGAAAGCATAGTACCTATTGAAGGTATGAGACTATTAATGCCTAACTTATCCAAAGGCCTGATAAAGTAAAGGGAAAATATTTCAAAGGTTGTCAAGGCCAAAGGAAGCATGATACTTTAAATGGGTAGTATTTTAATATTCAATCAAGCTTTCCAAGAACCAAATGAGAATGGCACGCTTCTCTTTTACCCACTCCATCTACTTGCCATTATTGTCATTGATCTCGCAACTCTACATTTATCCGAACAAATCTCCTTAGCATCTTGGGCATCTATTTTGGAGGGAGTTCATCTATGCCATCAATTTTCAAGTTGCTACAGTGCTACGATTAGGGTTAATGTCTTATAACTGTTAAAGAGCAAGTTTTGATCATTTCTTAAATACGATGGAAAGAGAAAAAATATAGAGTGTAGCATAGAAAAAGACTTACACAATAGAACCCTAGGGTTCACAATTCCAGATCTAGGTGTTGTATTTTGGTATTGTAATGACCTAGGTTCATCTAAAATTTTTAGTAACACTTGTAACCTTTAAAGACTAAATGAATAAAGACATATTTGACCTTGATTGAGTGTCTCCCTGTGTTTAATGCACATTTCCAAATGTGTTTTGATTACTTGGCTAACCAAATGACTATAAAATCCTTGCAAAGCTTTTGCAAGGTATCTTCTCAAAATTGTAAAGGAAATGCATGGGTATCCTTATGGATTATTAAGTAGACTCATTTAATATTCTAAAGATATCCATTGTTTTTGTAAATGTATGTGTAGAGCCTAGCTTGCTTGTGTATTTTGAGATGAGTCTTTTGTGATATCTTGATTAAAGTATCACCTTTGGTTTCAATTATTGCATGTTTTGCATGAACTCAAAGACTATGTTGCCCAACCGTTTAAAGGCACTAGTTTGTTATTGGCTCCATCTTGCCATCATCCCAACACACTCAAAGAAAATTAATATAAACATCTTTACAATTTTATCTATTTAGTGTGTTTCAATTGCCATGTCTAAATGTATTAACATCATAAGGGGTTATTATTACACACATTCATTGGTATTTATGTGGAAAATTATCTACTCTAATGAAGTGTTTGACCTTGAGTATTTCTAACCAACATATAGGCATGAAGTGACAACTAAAATAGGGGTGTACTATGCAGTGTGTATAGTTTGTATCAGGGTTAATGTTTACTAGTTGTCGTGATATTTGTTCCAACACCTTAAGGAAACCCCCTTTGGTTTAGCAAAGCCAAAAGTGAAGGAGGCCATATCCACCTCAAAAATTAGTTCTCAATCAACCAACCCGATCATAGGTTTTGTGGTATTCTTCCCAGGTTTAACACCCTGTAATATTCCACCTTAATTTTTTCAAAAAGATTTTTACTAGAACAATATCAGCACAAACACCATTGATGAGCGCTAGCTCCAAAGATAACCAGCTTGGAAAGTAACCCTTCACCAAGAATGTTCACCAAGATCCCAATGTGGGCGAGGTGATAGCATATGGTGTCGGGGATCGTTAGCAACTAGAAAGAAATACAAAGCTGCTAGGTGGCTAGCCGACCATGATTGAAAAGTAATGTTGGAAATAGGTGGATAACCGACCATAAGCTCAACCACTTATTCAGTGGGAGCAATATTAGTTACAAATTATAAGGTAGCAAGCTAGCCATGAATGACTATTAGTACTACTAACCAGCCTTACAATAAATGAGATTTTTCAGCTGCAAAACATATTAGAATGAAGGCTAAACATAACCAATGAATTAAGGATGCTATCCTTAATTTATACAATGTATACAATCAGATTTTAGCCTCATATAAACAGAAAATCAGAATTAATTCACTGATTAGAAATAGTATAAAACATAAATCAAACCAGCAAGTCCAAAATTTACCAAAATGCTCATAACTCTCTCCAAACACCTCTAATGAAGATGAAACTGAATGCAAATGGAAGCTAGGAGCTAGACGATCAAGTACCAATGGAGAAACCATGCCAAATATCTCTGGATTATTTATGCACGCTTTCCAAAGCAACCATAGTGAAACCCCAATCTCCAAGAACGGGCGACCAGCTCTAGAAATTCAAAGACACCACCAAAAATTCTGAAACCTTGTGCAAAGGGGTGCCCAAGCAAGGGAAGAACGTAGAGCCAATACCCAGAATGAAAGAAAATTCGCCCATAGAGTTACGAATGAAAACATGCTACAGCCATACTCAAACCAGCAACATTAAAATCAGATTATACAAAAGCAATCTGAATTCGGAAATCAGAAATAAGCTCAATCTGCACTCTTGGATGAAGCATAGTCCTCAGAATCCAGCTAGGTATTGTCTTGCAAGTATGAAACTGAATGGATGAAGCTAGGAGGTATGCATTCCTCAAAGCAAGAGCTCTGAATTCATTTCAGCAGCATTTCTATATAATCAACAATAATGGATACCAATTGAATGAGCAATGGCCCTCTTAAATAGAACTTGAGGTGACTCTTCAACTTCCTCCTTTTCCCTCCAAATGGGATGCCCAACTCATTTTTTGAAATATTTTAACTTTTAAATCACTTAATCCTCCTCCATTTAGGCGTCCAAGGCACAAGAGGAGATAATTAACATTTGAAATATTAAAATTCCTCTTAATGAGGCGTCCACCCTCATAGTCCCCCTTTTAAAACAACATTAAGTCACCGTGCTAGGACAAGGGGTCAAAATCACATTATAATAATTAAATGACTTAAATAATGCATTTCTCCAAAATTCACCTCCAAAAGCCAAAACCAAAAATACTCAAATGCCCTGCCCGAAGTAGAAAGCGCACTGAACTGCTGCCAACATGGCACTGCCCGAAATAGAAAGATGACCGAAGAGGACTAAAATGCTGCTAGGATGACACTGCCATAAATAGAACTTACTAAAAATAGCAAACTACTATAAATAGTGTCTCCAATCTCATTTTGAGCACAAACCAGACAACTGTCGTGACTTACTAAAAATAGTAAGTTCCAGGAAAAGTTGTCAGATGGAGATGCATGTTACATCATTCTGAAGCTCTCTGAAAACCCAGAAAAACCCAAAAACCTTTTTCGCATGCAAGGTATCTGCCCGAAATGCATGTCATTTCCTTGTCATGCATGTTACCTAATCCTGAAGCTCTCCAAAAACCCAGAAAAACCCAAAAAGCTCCACCAAACATGCATCAAAAACTCTCACATGCAAACCTTCAAAAGCTCAACTGAAACCTCCTACAAAATAGGAAACCCTAATTTGCACTTCTAACTAGCCTATGGGCCTCCAGAAATAGGCTATCAAGCACAGAAGAGCGTATGGCTAAAATGGGGACATTACACACCCCTAGCACTCGAGAGACTATCCAACCTTAGGGATTTGACGCCATTGCTAGGGATATAAAAATCATAAGATTTTGAGAACCTTGGTAGTTTAATAAAGTTTTCAATAGCGTATTTTGATTGGGTAAGTTGGCAGCCCGTCAACTTACACCAACAAATGGCATTGTTGCCATGGAGATGATATAGCCATTGCCAGTGAAATGTGAGACCAATGCATATTTTGAAAACCTCTACAACTTGATTGTCAGTTTTAGCTAGTGGATTTAAGTTTGGGTAAGTTGGCAACATGTCAGCTCACGCCAACAAATGGCATTGTTGTTGGGGACAAATTAGTTGTTGTCAAGTTATAGGCAATAGGAAGTATCTTAAAGACCTCTACAACTGATAAGAGGAAGATAATCCTTGTTTGGTACTTTGAATTTTCAGCTGTTGGGAAATTTTGATTTTATCACTTCTTAGTGAATAGTGTTAACTCTATTTTAGTCAACCCAGAATTAACAATCAGATTAAAAGACTTTGTGATGGAGAGAAGGCAGCCCAAGTACCAACAAGAGCAAGGAGAACCTTCCACCAATGCACGAAGACATCCATCATAGGAGGCTTAGAATAATGCTAAGTCATTCATACCTACCTGTCCAGCTTCGGAAGTTAAAGTTTCGAGTAGAAATAATTTATTTATTGATTCAAGATATCAATACCTAAGTACTTCTAAAGACTCAAATGAAGAGGCATAATCAAAAAACAGAGCAACATGTATAGGTTTGGTTATGGAAGCATTGATATGGTTGTTGGTAAAAGGGACAAGGATAAATATTGTACTGCACATCCTATTTACTAGTCTTCCCCTTCTCCTAGCACATCATATGATTGTAATGATGAAATAGATGAATTGCTATATCAACTCAAAGAGGAGAAACTAAAACAAACAGTGATTTTTAGTCAATATAAGGCTCAATCAAAACAGAATATTATGCCTCTAGGTAGGACAAATAAGGATAAATACTATGGGTAGAAACATATGATATTGGACAATATCCTCTTCCTCCTAGGATGTCATACAGAGAAGATGTTGAGTATGATGAGGTGTAGTCTCGCCTTAAGCAAGAACACTGTCAACATCTTGCAAAGCTTAAATTGCAAAAGGTTCAACTTGCCACTCTCGTGAATAATTGCCCTCTAAATGAGTAGAGAGGAAGATCTTCATTATAGGGATGAATATCCATGTTGTTCATACAGCCCAGCATCATATAAAATTTCACATTCACACATACAGGCATTTATAAAAAAGAAAAAGAAAGAAATTAATGAGCTTTCTAGGAAAGAAAAGGAGTGTGAAGAGAGAATCAAGGCCTTGCAATCCAATGTCCACCCAACTGCTACAAAAGTTCAAGTTACTCGATCCCTTATCATTTCCCTAGACAATCTTTACAAACAGCTAGGCATTTCTTGGGTTGATTATGAAATGAAAGTAATGACAACCAAGGTCTACAACCAGATGCCTAGATTTGATGTGTGTGATATCAATGAAGGGAACACACATGCTAGGGCATTTTTAGAATTTATGAAAAAAATTCAATTTGAAGATGAGAACATGTGGATGAGATTTTTTGTTAGGTCCTTGCATTGAAAGGTACTAAGGTGGTATTAAAGTTTTCTAGAGCATTCCTTTGTTTCTTGGAATGACCTTGTGGCTGCATTTGAAGAAGAATTTGCATTGCATCTAGACTCTGTTGTTCTTGTACAAGAGTTAAAACAAATCAAGTGGCAAGAAGGAGAGTCAAGCAAGGACTTCAACCACAGGTTTGATGTTACTCTTTCCAAAATTCCAAATGACTTTAGACTTAATACACTTGCCTATATAGATATGTTCCTTGAAGCCTATGAAGCTGGTATAAGTTCAATATGGGAAGAATTTAATTTGGTGAATATGCAGTAGGCATACTTGATCCTTGATTACGTTGAGAAAGTGAAAAGGGATATGATTGCAAAAACATTATCCTCAAGTACAATGGTTGTTGGTAATGAACTGGTTGTTGTGAACAGCAATAGCATGGATATTGCATTAACTTTGAGCACAATATCAAGTGATGAAAGTGTTTGCAACCAGGCAGAAGATAAGAGTAAGAACAACAATGTTGTTGGGAAGGTGACAAAGAAAAAGAAGGATCCAATGCAGAAGTGGATAGTAAAGAAGAGATAAGTACCAACAGCCCACAAACATGAAGTTCCAAAAGAAGAAAGTTTGAATTATGAGGCACAATTGGTTCAACCCCTACTGCTGAAAATGCAATGTGTGGACAAAGAAGAAGCGGTGTGTACAAGTGAACAATCAAATGGAATAGCTTTTGAAGTTACTTGCATAGAGTGTGCACATACTTGTGATGTATACAGTGAACAAGAAAATAGTTTTTGTTTGATATATCACCCTCCTTTGTCTCTGATTTTGAATTTGCTACTGATGCTTGTTTGCATCAGGATAACATAGAGATGGTTGCACTTGATGATAAAGTTGTTTAAGTAACTATTAGTGTAGTCACTAATTTTCAATTTGAAGACCTTGCCCTTGAAGAATGTGAAGATGGTAATCATGTGAATGCACATGAAAACCTATTTGTTTGGTGCTTCTTCATGCATAGTGCACTTCAAAAAGATCATATGAAGATGCTCCAGTATTGAACGTGGAAGAAGAAATGTATCATAGATCTCATTTTAGCAGCATATATAACATAACAAACCGCCCACGTGCACTTGAAACAGCGCGACAATTTGAAGAATTTAGTTCTTCACCTAAAGTGTCTCATTGTTTTAATATTTGTGCTAATGAAATGTGCATCAGTACATGTGATAGTGAGGTATGTGTTGAGCGTTTTGTCATTGATGTCAAGTTGGTTGAGCTGCTTGCTTAAGTGCTTGAGCTGCTTGCCTCGATGTTGAGCTACCTAGTTGTGTGCTTGAGCTGGTTGGGAGTCTGCTTCAGCAAGTTGCTTGTGTGCTTCAGTTGCTTGTTTGTCTACTTTGTCAGCAAATGAAATGTCTCTTGACATGTCAGCCTAGTCAATGATGATTCATATGCCAAGTCAATTTGAGTGGTCGATTTTAATAAGGGGTAATATTTATTAAAAGAAGTGGCTGGAAATTATTATATGTGTTTTCCTTGCTAAGACCTGTCAATCTAGAGATTATGCTAAGACCTGTCGACTTATATTAATCTCTTTTTGAAGGCGGCTAATGTTAAAGATGAGACGTGTTGTGGACTAGCGGATGAAGAAATTATTTGTAACGCCTTGTATTGATATGGCATCTCCTTAATGGTGGCGGCTTCCTATTTTTGGCTAAGTCTCACGAATGCTCGCAGCTCTTTTTAAATCGTCGGTTCCTTCCTCATATATTTTCTGACTTGTTTTAATATACTCAGTAAATACTATTCTCTACAAAATTAGAGGGCGGCTCCTTCCTCGATGTCATTTTTAGACTAGTCTCCTATACTTGCTCAGATTACATTCCAATTCATGGTATCTCTAGCTAAAACGTTTTTTTCTGAGATGCAATTACTTTCACAGAAATATTAACGAGGCAGCTAATGTTCTTTTGTTTCTGTGTGGCATTGTGTTTTAAGTCAACTTTATTTTCTGGTGATGCCTTTATGAGTAACGCCTTCCTTCCAGGCACGGACAATATGGAAAATGCTTTAGTGAAAAAATTGTGACTTCATTATTGTGACAGCTTCAGGAGTTGTGGGTGTAAGATTTGGTGCAGTGGCATGTTGTTATGATTTTTTTTCTAAAGTATAATATTCGATGCAAACGTCTTTAATTGGAGCCTGGTGTTTCAATATGCTCTTTGCCTTATTTGAAAAATTTTGGTGAATATTCAAGTAGGGAGAGGGTGTCGAAAGGCTGAGTTAAAAAAAGAAAGATATACTGAAATATGCTAACCAATTTTTTCGAAGGAATTACACAACACAAACCAGAGATAGATAACTGGATTAGCATTAGCATCAAACTGAAATCTAGAATTGGAATTGAAACTACTCAACGTCAAGAATGTGCACTCAAGATCCCACTGAGGGCGAGGTGCTAACATATGACGGAATCTAGAAAATTGAAATTATAAACTGATAGGCGGATAACCAGCCATAGAAAACATTTCCACGCTACCACCAAACAGTGGGGGGAAAAATTACAATTAAGAACAATTCATCCGCTGCGGCGGGCATCCACAGAGCTGTGGGGATTCACCACTATGAAGTGGGTATAAGAGTGTTACAAACAGATTGTCCACACTGGCGGTAAACCATCCAGGGGTAATTTAATGATAAAACAGAAAGTAAATTGCAGAAATGAAAGAATGGTTGGATTAGTAATGCTTAATCTCAACCTTACAAATAAAACTCTGCAAATTACTAAGTACAATTGATAAGGAATGAACCTTAGATATAAGTATGAACTTTTACAATGATATAACACTCAAATACATGAAGTATATGCCAAAAACTGGAAATTGCAACAATCTGATATAAAAATCAGAATTCTGGAAACTTAACCAGCAAACTGTGAAATCATAAAATGCTCATAATTTGATCAATTTACCTCCGAATGATGTGATATCAATTGCAGATGTATTCTAGAAGTGTGGCGCCCAAGAAGCAATCCAAAAACCATCACTAATGTCTCCAGTTTATTTAGCACGCATCCCAATGCCCATTTAAATGGTACGGCCTCCTCTAGAAATCGATTTTGCAAGTAAAAAATAAATACTTGGAATTAAATTCCAATTTTCTGTGGAAGGTGGCGCCTTGCATCAACAATTCATTTGCCAAAGTACCCAGAATGAAAATAAAATCACCCAAATAGATATGAGCAAAAATCAGCTTCAGCTGTAGCAAAACCAGGAACTCAAAACTGTGAAAATACTCCAAAATTTTTCAATCTTTGATGCTCAATCTGCTAGTCTGATGTGAGAAGCAGCAATGTTCCAACTAGGTGTTGTATTTCAAACACGAAATTGGGAAGGGGCTAGGAGGTAGCATCCTCGAAGCAACAGCAAAATGTCCATAGTCATTTTGACAGCATAACAGGAAGGTAAACAATGGATACCAAATGCTGGAGCAATGTCTTCATTTTATAAAAACTGAGAACTCATCATCTTCCAAGCAGTACGCCAAGAGACACCTTTTTGAATTCTTCTTATTTTTAAATTTCATAAAATATAACTCCTCACCAAAGGTGGCGTCCACTTTCCTCCAAGCATAAGTTCAAAAATAAAATATTAATATCTCCTTATGACAAGGGCGTACCCTTCATGACCCCTTTTTAAAACAACTTACAAGTTATATCCTTAGGCCAAGGGGTGGTCAACTGAAAAATATAACACTTATGCCTTTAATCAATAAATTTCATCAATTAAGGCTTGAGAAGAAAATATTGAAACAACAAATAACATGCTCAACTGAAGTGATGACTGAAGACAACCAACTGCATACTGCTGTCATGTCCCCGTTTTAGCTGACACTGTTTGTCGAGGGAGTTAGCCTATAATTTCGATCCTCGTAGGCTGACAGGGTGTGCAGAGGATCATCGGAGGCAGTTACTCAGTGTTTGGTAGCTCCAGGTTTGCAGTTGTGTCAGGTTGGGCCTTCGCAGAATCTTCCAGAGAGCTTTTTCAGGAACTTTCTATTTTTAGAAAGTTAGGTCAGGCGGAAGCTGCTATTTCAGGCAGGGCACCTGGTTCAGCCATTTCAGCTCAGAGTCGACCCAGTTCAGCAGTTTGTTGATCAGACGGAGAAATAAGGAGTATTTAATGATTTATTAAATATTTAATATTTTGACTTTATAATAAAGTCACTTTATTGAAATATTTAAATATTTAATTAATTTGGCAAATTATAAAGTATTTCTTATACTTTATAATATTGAGTTAATATTTGATAAGTGAATAAATTATAATTCACTTAAAAGGACGCCAATTAATTATTGATTATTTCTCCTAAGTTCTAAAGTGAGAATTAAATCATTTAATTTAAATGATTATTTTAAAGGCGTTGGGTCGAACTTTTCAAAGGGGATATATATTCTCAGCAAGGACAAATCGAACCATTATGAAATGTTATTCTAATTTGTCTTTTGCTCTGAGCATTGGAGTTTGCAAACCTTAGGGTTTTCGGCAGACAATCGTTTCTGGAGAACGAAAACTCTTCAGAGATCAGGCAGACTGAGGCTGTGCAATACCAGCTGAAGCTTGCACTTGGTGATTTCATACAGGGATCACAGACTGAGCTTATTTATCTTTCCAGGCAGAGATTCACAGTGTTATTCATCTGGCAGTAGGGGCGACTTGATCAGAGATCATTTGTCAGAGTTTATGCACACTTCCCAAGGTCCGTACTACATCATTTATTGCGGTTGCAGCAGGCCGTACTGTTCTGTACCTTCAAGGCCGTACCACCTTCTCAGAGAAAAAACGCATTCCATCTTCAGTCATTCACAGAGGGTTTCACAGCGCCTTGGTCATTGGAGTTTTTTGCAACGTTTTCAGTGGACAAAGGAGCACTCAACCATTCAGCCGTACTATTACTTTATTGCTGCTGGCGGCTGTGAGAAGGAAATCAGGTTCCTTAGAAATAAATCTGTATTTCATTTATATGTTGTTATTTACCTTTGTAAACAATCTAGAAGAGAAATAAATTGGTGCGCCTATCTTTCCTGAGCATTTTCAAAGCTTAATTGGATGCCATTTATTTATTATGAATTTATTAGCATTTAAAAGAGAAATCGCAGCTTTTACACTTTGTCTGAAAAACCCTCAAAATCACAAAAACACCAAAATTTACAAAAACAATTAGGGTTTGAAACAGAGAACCACCAGGGTTCTGACAACTGCCATAAAAAGAATTTACTATAAATAGTAAATAATGTGAAATGCCACAAAACTCCAAGCCAAGAAACCCTAATTTCACCTCATTCCAGTCTACGGGTTCCAGGAATAGACTGATGAATGGCAATGCTGATCACTGATGAGAAGGGGACATTACAGTCCGCCCTCCTCGAAATTGCTTGTCCTCAAGCAACTGAAAAGATGGGTGCAACAAAATCTGATCACCTTCCCACGTGGCATCTTCAATAGGCAAATTTCTCCATTTAATCAAATATTCTTTGATTGTCCTTCTCCTCAAAGAACGTTCTCTAGTATCAAGGATTTCTTCAGGAATCAACTCTAAGCGACCTTCCTCATCAATGGAGGTAATTAGTGTAGCCACCACGTTGTGTCCAATTGCCTTCTTGAGGCAGACCACATGAAAAACATTATGTATTTTGCTTTCAGGCTGGAAGCTCCAACTTGTAAGCAACTGAAATCCTTTTGGTAATTTTGAAAGGACCCATGCAAACGGAACACCTCTCTAAAAAACAACTCAGCCACTTGAGCTGCTGTAAATGAAGTGGTAACAGCAAAGAAATGAGCAAATTTCGTTAGTCTATCAACCACAACAAATATACAATCACGTCCTTGCACCTTGGGAAACCCCGTGATAAAGTCCATGGCAATACTTTCCCACTTCTGATTTGGAATGGGCAAAGGCTGAAGTAGACCAGCTGGATAAGAGTGTTCATTTTTATTCCTTTGACAAATAGGACACTCTCTAATGTAGTTCAAGACTTCTTCTTTCAACCCTTTCCAAGTGAATCTTTCACGAATCTGCTTATAAGTCTTGAAAATCCCTTGATGACCAACAAGGGGAACATCATGAAAAGATTGTAGAATCTTCTTCTTAAGCTTAGATTCTTGCACTAAAAAGATTCTATCTTTATAATAAATTAATCCATCAACCAACTTATACCTTTCATCAACCAATTGACCTTCTAACAAGCTGGTTGCAAACTGATTTTTAACATAATCAGCAGCAATTAATTCCTTCCAATCTGCTGATAACTCACAAATTGACTGCAAATGAGGCCTTCTTGAAAGAGCATCAGCCACTATATTATTTTTTCCTTTGACATATTCAATGTCAAAGTCATATGCTTGGAGTTTACTTACCCACTTTTGCTGCCTTTCATTCAATTCCTTTTGGCGCATGAAATGTTTAAGACTATTGTGGTCAGTCTTAACAACAAATTTACTTCCCACCAAGTATTGACGGAATTTAGACAAAGCATGCATGATGGCAAGCATCTCTTTGTCATAAATAGAGTAAGTTTTTTCTGCCCCTCTCAACTTTCGGCTCTCGAAGACAATAGGGTGTTTGTCTTGCATTAGGACAGCTCCAACACCTTCTCTTGAAGCATCACATTGTAATTCAAAAGGTTTTGAAAAATCCGGAAGTGCCAATACTGGACACGAACTCATGATTTGTTTAAACTTATCAAAAACCTCTTGTGCTTGCTTAGTCCAAAGGAAAGCTCCTTTTTTTGTAAGATCTGTGAGAGGTGTTGCTTGATGAGAATACCCTTTCACAAATCTTCTATAGAATCCACATAACCCCAAAAACCCTCTCAAATGAGAAATATTCTTTGGAGTTGGCCAATCAAGAATGGCCCTTATCTTTTCTGGATCCACTTTCACACCCTTTGAACTGATAATGTGGCCAAGGTATAAAAGTTCTGTCATCCCAAACTCACACTTTGATTCTTTGGCGAACAAACATTCCGCCTCTAAAATGTTAAGCACTTCTTCTAAATGCTTAAGGTGCTCTTCCCATGACTTACTGAATATGAGAATGTCGTCGAAGAAGATGAGCACAAACTTCCTCAACTGCTGTCTAAAAATCTTGTTCATACAAGATTGAAATGTGGCTGGAGCATTTGTCAAACCAAAAGGCATGACAAGAAATTCAAAATGCCCAAAATGGCATCTAAACGCTGTCTTCTCTATATCCTCCTCCCTCATTCTGATTTGGTGATAGCCCGAACGAAGATCAATCTTTGAGAAGAACATTGCCCCATGGAGCTCATCAATAAGCTCATCAATCCTAGGGATAGGATATCTATTCTTGATGGTTTTCTGATTTAATGCGCGGTAGTCAACACACATACGCATTGTACCATCTTTCTTTTTGACCAGCACTACTGCAGAAGCAAATGGACTCTTGCTAGGTCTAATGAACCCACTTTCCAACAACTCCTTGATGGCTTTTTCAATTTCATCTTTCTGCCTCTTTGGATAGCGGTAAGGTGTAGTAATGACCGGTTTTGCTCCCTCTTCTAACTCAATCACATGCTCAGAACCTCTTTCAGGAGGTCTTCCAGGAGGTAAGCTTCCAAAGACTTTACTTTTCTTTGAAAGTAAGGCTTGAATATCAGGATGATATTGCCTTTTTTCCTCAATCGGATCAGCTGGTAAAACCATACATTCAGCAGCCCATTCAACTTGATCATGGCGGATCAGCCTTTCCATCCTTTTCAATGACACAATTCGAGGGCCTCCATTTGACATCCCTCTTAAAACAACCTTCTTTCCATTAGACTGAAATTTCAGCTCCATGGTTTGCAAATTCAATGTGATCTCACCAAGAGATCGCAGCCATTGTATGCCCAACACAATATCAGTGTCTCCAATTCCCACCACATAAAAATCATCTTTAATTTCATGATTCCCCAATTGCAAAGAGAGGTTAGGAATCTTCCTTGTGCAAGACATAGTAAAACCATCAGCAACCATTACCTTGAAACCATCAAATTCTTCAGTCTTCAATCCTTTTCTAGCAACTAGTCCATCAATAAAATTGTGAGTTGCTCCCGTATCAATTAGGGCAACTATCCTTTGTGAATTCACAACTCCATGAACCCTAAAAGATTCATTTTTTTGAAAGCTTGATAGTTGTGCAAAAGCACTACCATCTCCCACCTCTTCGGACTTATCTTCTGGAGCTTCTTCACCTTCACTACTTGCTGATTCGTATTGCTGATCAAACGAATCAGATTCTGATCCATAATCAGAATAGCCCTCCATTCGATTAGCTTTGCCTCTTCCATAGCAGCGATGACCCTTAACCCAAGGATCACGGCAAGTGTAACAAACTCCATCCTTTCTAAGCTGTTCTTTGAGCTCTTTGGACAGCCTTGGTGGAAACTTCTTGGGCAGATTTGAATAAGGCTTTTTATCTTTCTTATGGCTGAATGGTTTTGAGTGAAATTTAGGCCTTGGGGCTGCCAACTCCATGCTCCTAGCTTTCTTGATAGCTTCATCTAGTGTTGGAGGCTCAAATGCTTTGACCCAACCCTTCAAAGGCTCCATTAAACCTTCAGCAAAAAGAACTACAAGTCTTCTTTCAGTAATGTTTGGCACCATTACTGACAACCTCTGAAAATCAGCCACATAGCTCTCTAAAGATCCTTGCTGTCTCAATTGTGCCAATTCTCTAAATCTCAATTTTGGATCTTTGGTGTCAAATCTTTCAATCAGCTTATTGGTAAATTCTCCATATGTGCGAACTAGGTTATGGCCAAGAGTGACCAAACCATGAGTCCACCATTCATGAGCTATGCCATCTAAGTGCAAGGTAGCAAATTTGATAGCATCTTCTTCCGGCATAGGTCTAAGAGAGAGGTAGTTATCTAACTTTTGTACCCATGACCTGGCTGTACACTTATTACTACCATCAAAATGTTCCATAGTGATCTTTCCCAATGCTTGGTAGAAATCATTTCTAGGTGCTGTAGGAGGACGTTGATCATTCCTTCCACCATTTCTCCGACTCCTTTGATTCATGTATTGATCAAAGGTCCAAGTACCCCTCAAATCAAGAGGTAAAGAAACGTACTCCATGTAAGCTTGATGAGCATCATCAGCAAAGTTTGGAGTAGCCTCAATTGGTTGTTGCTCTTCCCTTGGTGTGAAAACGGGAAAAAGGGGTCTAGAGGATGACCCACTATGAATTGCAGTATGCTGACCCACAATTCTGTCTCTAGTATTCACCTCAGGACTGCCACTATTATTATTTCCATTAACCCCACTGTTTTCTCCACTTGAGTTATTTTGGGGCTGAATGATATTCTGAGCTGCTTGCTGGTCCAACTTGGACAATAATCGGGACATCATGTCTATCATCCCATCAAACTTCTTCTCCACTCTATCCCTCTCTTCATTATCTCTCCTTACAGTGTCTGACATGACTACAACTGTCTGATCAACCACTTCCACTGAATTCTCTGAACCTTCCACTGTCTTACCAAGATCTCTTAGAACTTCTGAGAAGGTATCTGCTTCTGGAACGGGCGGAAACTGATGCTGATTTCTGGCCTGACTTCTGGTGTATGGCCTAGTGTCTCTGTCACTCATCAGTTAACCATTGCAAATTGCCACAGGATGGCAGGGTCTTCTGCTCTGATACCACTGAAATATGCTAACCAATTTTTTTCGAAGGAATTACACAACACAAACCAGAGATAGATAACTGGATTAGCATTAGCATCAAACTGAAATCTGGAATTGGAATTGAAACTACTCAACGTCAAGAATGTGCACTCAAGATCCCACTGAGGGTGAGGTGCTAACATATGACGGAGTCTAGAAAATTGAAATTATAAACTGATAGGCGGATAACCAGCCATAGAAAACATTTCCCGCTACCACCAAACAGTGGGGGGAAAAATTACAATTAAGAACAATTCATCCGCTGCGGCGGGCATCCACAGAGCTGTGGGGATTCACCACTATGAAGTGGGTATAAGAGTGTTACAAACAGATTGTCCACACTGGCGGTAAACCATCCAGGGGTAATTTAATGATAAAACAGAAAGTAAATTGCAGAAATGAAAGAATGGTTGGATTAGTAATGCTTAATCTCAACCTTACAAATAAAACTCTGCAAATTACTAAGTACAATTGATAAGGAATGAACCTTAGATATAAGTATGAACTTTTACAATGATATAACACTCAAATACTGAAGTATATGCCAAAAACTGGAAATTGCAACAATCTGATATAAAAATCAGAATTCTGGAAACTTAACCAGCAAACTGTGAAATCATAAAATGCTCATAATTTGATCAATTTACCTCCGAATGATGTGATATCAATTGCAGATGTATTCTAGAAGTGTGGCGCCCAAGAAGCAATCCAAAAACCATCACTAATGTCTCCAGTTTATTTAGCACGCATCCCAATGCCCATTTAAATGGTACGGCCTCCTCTAGAAATCGATTTTGCAAGTAAAAAATAAATACTTGGAATTAAATTCCAATTTTCTGTGGAAGGTGGCGCCTTGCATCAACAATTCATTTGCCAAAGTACCCAGAATGAAAATAAAATCACCCAAATAGATATGAGCAAAAATCAGCTTCAGCTGTAGCAAAACCAGGAACTCAAAACTGTGAAAATACTCCAAAATTCTTCAATCTTTGATGCTCAATCTGCTAGTCTGATGTGAGAAGCAGCAATGTTCCAACTAGGTGTTGTATTTCAAACACGAAATTGGGAAGGGGCTAGGAGGTAGCATCCTCGAAGCAACAGCAAAATGTCCATAGTCATTTTGACAGCATAACAGTAAGGTAAACAATGGATACCAAATGCTGGAGCAATGTCTTCATTTTATAAAAACTGAGAACTCATCATCTTCCAAGCAGTACGCCAAGAGACACCTTTTTGAATTCTTCTTATTTTTAAATTTCATAAAATATAACTCCTCACCAAAGGTGGCGTCCACTTTCCTCCAAGCATAAGTTCAAAAATAAAATATTAATATCTCCTTATGACAAGGGCGTACCCTTCATGACCCCTTTTTAAAACAACTTACAAGTTATATCCTTAGGCCAAGGGGTGGTCAACTGAAAAATATAACACTTATGCCTTTAATCAATAAATTTCATCAATTAAGGCTTGAGAAGAAAATATTGAAACAACAAATAACATGCTCAACTGAAGAGATGACTGAAGACAACCAACTGCATACTGCCATAAAAATAATTTACTATAAATAGTAAATAATGTGAAATGCCACAAAACTCCAAGCCAAGAAACCCTAATTTCACCTCATTCCAGTCTACGGGTTCCGGAATAGACTGATGAATGGCAATGCTGATCACTGATGAAAAGGGGACATTACATATACTGTGAAGTTTGGTGATAATCGCTGTTATCAATGAATTTATTGTGAGACGTGAGAAATTATTCAAGTCACTACATGAAGCCGTACAAAGATACCGGGCCTTTGGATGGAGTGATTTTTTTATTATTCAGCTCTGTTGCGAAAACCTTAGGAACATATTGAGTTGGAGTCGCATCTGTGATGTGAAGAACAAGCAAGTGAAGTATGCTATGGGTGATTTTTTATTATTCAGCTCTGTTGCGAAAACCTTAGGATCATATTGAGTTGGAGTCGCATCTGTGATGTGAAGAACAAGCAAGTCAAGTATGCTATGGGTGTATGCATGTGAGCTATCTGGTATCGCTATCAGTTGTTGTTTGAGAGAAGATAATGAAATCTTTATTCAGGGATCAATTACGAGGAATGGCGAATGCTAGATCATCAGTTGCTGCCCAGAAATTTATAGTATGTCATGCGATATCTAAAAAAAGGGATATATGAAAAGAACTAGGTATGTTGATTGGAGTTGAAGTCTTATCTGTATTTTTTCTTTTGAGGGTCGATGGCTTTGTATGAAGATTGCAGGTGTTAACATGAACTTTTGTTTGTCATGAGCTGCATCCTGTGTTATCACAAAGAGTTTATTCAGCTGGTTTATTGGAGAATCATGGTGTCTTGAAGTTCAAAGAGGAACTTTAAGAGGGAGTATGCACAGTTTGTTTCAGGTATTAATGATGCTGCTCAATAACCAATCATAGAGTCTTACGGAGGTGTTAGCAGAGTTGTGAAGAGTTTGAGCATGTTGAACTGAATAATCAGCTACAGCAGTCTTGAGTACGTTTTTGACATCTTGAGTACCGAGTTGTGTGAAGTGATTAAGTGTAGGTGGAAGAAGTTTTGTGTTCACTTTCAATGTTCCTTAAGTCTGAAGTTGGTGCTTCAGCAACACTAGAGTTGGTGCTTCAATTGGTTGTGAGTTGGTGCTCACGCTGAAGTTGGTGCTTCAGCCTCTCGGAGTTGGTGCTTCGAAGGAGAGTTAGTGCTCTCAGAGAGTTGGTTCTCTCAGTGGGTTGGTGCTCACTAATGTAATCAGGGTTGGTGCCCTTTGAAGATAATAAAAGCAATATTTTGCCGTGGTTTCCAAAGGGTTTTCCACGTAATCCTGGTGTTCAACTTGTTCATGGTGTTTTATGTTGTTGATAATGTTCTGATTTCTGATTTATATGGTTTATATGTTTTAAAGTTTTAAAAGTTTTGAAATACTGATTCACTCGCACCCCTCCCCCCCTCTCAATATTTCATGTGTGCTCTTCAGTATGTTGGTTGCCTATTGTCCCTCAAATGAATAGAGTTGAGTAAGACATTTTTCTTCATGATGTAGAAGGAACTTCTAATGTGACCTCTTATGTTGGGGATGATGGTGTGTCTGAATTTGAGTATTTCACTTGGGCCCAACATACAAGTATTGAAGAGGTTGAAAAGGAACACATGGGTCAAGAAGATAGTCAACTTGTTGCTTAGCTTTACAATATGTCAGAGCTTCAAAACTTTCGATTTGATGTGTACGAGGAAGAGTTTCCTTGTGCAAATCAGCAAATTAGTGTGGCATATGTTTCATTGAAATGTGAGTTGGAAGCATTTTCTTTTTGCTTCAATTCAGTTGATAAGGTCAACAAGGGTGAGGAAGTCTGTGTTTCTGTTGATGCTGACCTCACTCTTCAAGTTGTGCCCCCAGCTGTTTTGGACTTCAATGATATAGCATGGCACAGTTCAGAGATATTGTTTTTCAAATTGTGCCCCATTTTTTATGTGTCTCATATTTGCTTTTTTCTGCTCCAAAGGTTGTGCATTTGACCTAATCCACCCTTTGTTGATAACTGATATGAGATATCCTAAATGGGTCCCCCAAACTGCTAGCCACAGCTCTCAGAGGAAAGAATAAGAAAATAATCTCTTTTGCAATAATTAGAGAAACATGCCTAGAACCAAATATTTTCAAGAACACTATTACATAATAGAAGTACAAAACTAAAAAAATAAGAAGGATCTATAACACATCTCAAGATCAACTTGCAAAATTACTTAACAGAGATGTTGAACAAAGACAAGCTTGAAATATTTAAAGACAGTAGTAAGAAGGAATAAAATATCATTAATGGAGATTGACAGAAATAATGACTATTTTGTGTGCAATCTTCGTGTATATGTATTTTGTCAACCCTGCACTTTATAATCTGCGTTATGGTAATGCATGTCACAAGTTCATGGTGTTGCATGATCACACAGAAGTAAAAGCAACCCCTAAAGCATAAATCAACTCATTTTGTTGGTGGAACATTCAGGGAATGCACTGAACTAAAGCTGCAAATGTAGTGCATCTTATGTAGTCATTCTAGTGTGATAACATTGAAATAGTAATCATCCTATAAATGAACAAAAGGCTTAATGTACATATGCTATATGTAATAATTTTCTGGTTTTTAATAACACTTCAAGAATTAATGAAAAGAAATTGAAATAATTGACACATTATTTGTCTTCTTCCTTTATAAATCAAAATGTATCCTAAAAGTTGCTTTCATAATGCAAAAAAAATATTCATGAGTTATCACTCTTACAGCACTTACATCAATAGAAAAGGTTCTTACAGATATCATCCAAAACAAAGTTGTCTATGCCTATTACAAGATTCCGCCCACTTTTCCAAAACTTGAGCATAACAATTGTCTTAAGAAAAAAAATCTCCTTTCATTCAGTCCAAAAAATACGTTGACATATACCATAAAAAACCTATTAAAATACCTTCTGACAGGGCATATTCACAAGCAGCTAGAATTATGTAGCATAAACTTACATAGACCATGTAGAAAGTACAGGAGTTGCAATCATTGAGTAAAATTAGTAAAATATAAAATACAAAACAAAATAAAAAACTCCATTACAACACCTGTGCACAATATCCATGAGGACAATCAGACCCAACTCATGGGCTTTGTCAATAAGAGACTTCAGATCATCAGGAGTCCCACAGCGACTACTAACAGCAAAAAAATTTGTCACATGGTACCTGTTGGAAATGGAACATTCAACAAAAATATCAAAAAAATATGTCTGAAGAAGCTTAATAAAATGATAAGTCAAGCCTCCAATGTTTTTTTTTTTAGTTCAAATTGCTGACAATGATAGCATGATAAAAAAAAGATCGAAGTAGTTAATCTCCCAAAGATTTGCATCTCAAGATCAATGGGACACTGAAATGCATGTAAAGTGATAATTCTATGTTCATTGCTATCATCACAGAAAGTATAAGAAAAGGTAAACTCCCAAATATTTCTTTATGAACAAGCACTGAGTCCAAATGTGCCTCTGGAGCATATTATACAAACATTTGATGTTGATAACATAAAATTCAAATCTAGGTCAGAAATTCAGAGTAATAATTTTGGTCTGATAAGTGATAACTGAACATATATGCATATAGAACAGAGCATATTTATCTGATCAAAGCAACAATGAGATACCATGCATAAAACACATAATGGAAGCAAGCACAGAGTGAGTTTAACCCTTTGGAAATAACAGAAAGTTGCAGAATTTTAAATATACATGGAAAAAAGTCAAATAAATTATATGAACTCAATACAAGGAATAAACAGAACAGATCAAGTAGAAAAACTGAAGCATATGGATGCATAGAACATTTTACAAATGATTATTAGATTTAAGCTTTTATATTTACTATGAGAATAAAAAAGGTGGTAGAAACTTATCAATGGAAACACCCATAAAACAATGACAGTCAAGTGTTTAAATTTAATAACAGTCTGCATATCCAGTAATTTCACTTCAAACAACTCAAGTCTCACAGGCCAAATTGCATATGCCTAGAGGTTCCAATTAAAAGAATTTCGAAATGGGGGGATAAGGGGGATGAGCATTGAGTTTTAGGGACAGGGGGACCAAGGACCTAAATTTGGAGATGGCAGGAGACTGGTTGCACACATAATATCTAATAATAATAAATATTTTAATATAATTATAATGTATAATATAGTAAATATATAATATTTATTTTCATATATATTAATAATAAACTATACTAAATATATTTAAAATTTGATTTGTGATATACTAAGTTATTAACAATAACACATAAAATTTTAAAATATAGATTAAATATATAAGATTCTAAGAAACTCTTTGACGTCTCCAGCCAAATTACTTAAACGTCTAATATGGTGATAAATGAACTGTCAGGATTGTGAAACCAGCCTTTTGGCTTTTGAAAAAAGTCTTTTATATTTGCACACCAATGGTCATGCACTCAATCAGTTGACAATGGATTTTGGCCAGGGAAAAACAATTTGTCTCTCATATTCTCAGTCACAAACAAGGAAATTTCTGGCAAAGAATTTCTCTAGATGTGTAGCAATAAATCCAAGAGCTTCACAGTTTTGTCAACGAATATTTGTGGAGAGAGAGGATGTATTGGTGAGACCAATCCATGACACAGAGCCACTTCCTCAGCGTTCAAAGGTTTGCTTCTGGCCCCAACCTATAATCTATTATCATTACCTCTTCCTCCACCTCCATAGCAACTCCTTTCACTTCCTTGCCTAACTGCAAATGCATCTTCATGGAACATGAAGGACTTCCTACATTATTCATTGATTGATTTAGCCATGTCAATTACATTCTAAATCTTTGATTTAATTATAAAATTGAATTTGATATATGATATGAATGTCGAAACCATAGTTTTACTACTCGCCAAGTACTCAACAAAAAATTCTAGCACCGATCACAAAGTTGGAGTCACAAGTTTTGAATGAATTCCTATTGAGTTTTTGGCAAGCACTTGGCAAGTCCAATTGAAAAACTCACCATGAACAGGAATAACAAGTAGATGTGGACAAAATGCAGAAAAAAGAGTCTATATACATAAAGGATATAGTCTAAATGCATAAAAAACATGAAAAAAATGCAATTTTCACATTCAAAAAATAAAATATTTCTTTTTAAAAATTATGAAAATGACCTGGACCATGAAGGCCTATGTGATCCTAAAATCCTTCATACTTGGTGGTGGGGGCTCCACCCATTGACCCCATTGGGGATGTTGCCCTGAGACCTTTGCTAGATGTGCTACCCCCACCAAACTCATTTGATACATTTTATAACTGTATTTCGCATAAAATTTATATTTTTTTAAGAAGTTTAAGTATTTTTTTTAAGTTGTTCGGCTTTGGTCTACCATGTCCAAGTATGTGAACTATGATTTGTTGAGCACATGATGATACTAAGAGGGGGG
>VDFB02338465.1:0-19936 GCA_007258455.2 Sequoia sempervirens
AGATGGAGAGAGAAATAATACAACTTGTTGATTACTAAAATTTGACCTCCTGATTACTAAAATTTGACATGCTAATTACTAAAATTTGACTAAGTCTAAAAATTTATAAGATCTTCCAAAAACTAGAATTTGCATTATAACTTCTAGAGATCTAAAACCACTCTCAAACATCCAGAAACTATATACATGAAATATAACTTAAAAATAAATGTCCACGTGTAAATGCCAACTTATACTTAAATGTTTATTTCATGAATATAGTTTCCCTAGAAGATAACAAAATGAAAGAGGAAAAAAAGAGAAGAAAAACAAATTCAATGTAGACCAAAATGTGAGTGTGTTATAACACACTCACATTTTGTCAATGCATTCAAATAACGTGAGCATGTTATAATGTACTTGCGTTTTGTCTTGCCTTGGGAATTTGCTTTGGATTTCCAACCCAAAGGCTTGGAGGGCCTTCCCAATGTCTAGAGATGTGTTTTTGCATATTCTACAAAATTTCACATAATCTCGTTTGTACTAACCATTAGGTTTGCACGTGTTTCAAGGTTGAGTAAATCAAACAACTGGATAATGTTAGCTTCTCTATTAGCTATCTAATGATCTTTGATCTTTAATTTCTTTTTCTTATGTTTTCCTTTTTTGGAAAAAACCATTGTTTGATATTTTTTTCTTTATAAATTAACCATTCATTGAAATTTCAAATAAAATACATTTTTAGAAACTATACTCCATTCTACACATATTAAAAAAAATGATTTTCAATTAGTTTTCAAATTTTGTTGGGGTAGCACGACCAAAGTTCTATTTTTTAGGATGTGTCCACTTTGAAAATTAGTAAAAATCAAATATTCATTAAAAAATTAATTGAAAAATCATGCATAAACTACATGATGTTAGCTAATTTCTCACTAGAGCAATTTTAAAAATACCAAAAAAAATTTAAACTTTTGAGGGAGCCAAAAAAGTTGCTATGTTATGTTTTTTTATAAAAACAACACCAATTTTTGTGGCTCCCTCTTTTGAACCACTTAATCTATACCATTTTCAATAAAAAAAAAGTAGTTAGAAAGAAGAATTAGAGCACTACAATCCTTGTTTTTGTTGCATCTAAATTTTTTGAGTGTAACTATCCTCAATTTCTCATCCAAGGTCAGTATTTATTGATTTCAGAAAAAGTGGCCACTTAAGACCCCTTTTCGCCCCCCATCTTTTTGTACTTACGCATAGATATCATTTGGATTCAATTCAATGATCACCATATTGGAAAATGTCAGGTTGTAAAATTAACACACTTTAACCAAACATATGTTGACAATGGATGGGTACCAATTCTTTGAGTTGCAAGACCATTCCAAAAACTAACTGCTACACAGAAGAGTATTGTTAGAAAACAATTTCCACTGCAATTAGCATGCACCCAAACAATACATAGAGCACAAGGGCTCACTATGCATGGTCTTGCATTTGACCCTTCCAATTCTGGTGTGCATTGGCATACATTAACATACACAATTTTTT
The DNA here is from genome assembly GCA_007258455.2 of Sequoia sempervirens. Taxonomy (NCBI): domain Eukaryota; kingdom Viridiplantae; phylum Streptophyta; class Pinopsida; order Cupressales; family Cupressaceae; genus Sequoia; species Sequoia sempervirens. The sequence goes on from VDFB02338465.1 coordinate 1,525, forward strand.
CTTGAACATCAAGCATTGAATCACTTTTTGTTAAACCCTCTAGCACCAAAGAACTTTAAGGTAAAACCAACAATCATGCAAGAAAGGGAACGACTTGAAAAAATTGATAGTTGCACTCTTCAAAATAACATTCATTATAAAGAACACACATCATGTATTAGACTATCTACATTGAAAACTTGTCATTTCCAAGCACATAAAGAAGAGATCTTACATGACAATGACTTAATGTCATCATACATTATATATCTTCAAGAAACACACTTGAAAACATTGGTAACAAAAAATCCAATACCAAACTACAATTGCTTTGTAACATACCACATGCATGGTATAATGACTTGTGTTAGAAAAGAAATACATACATGTTGAACGCAATACCTTTAACACTTGAAACTGTTGAAGCAATATTGCTTTCATTCATACTTAATGGATGAAAACTTTTCAATTGTAACATTTATGCCAAACCAACAACACTTACAAATATCATAACAATTATCAGTAACGTAAAGACAATTGTTTCTAGCCAAGGCCTTATCTATATTGCAGGTGAATTCAACATCAATGTTTCCACATACACAAAAACTGTCAAAATGTTTAAACAACACATGCAAATACACAACTTGCACTTGTTAATTGAACAAGTGGACCATTTGTCAAATACCATTATTGATCACATTTGGACAAACAACAATGCATACAAAACTAAAATTCAAAGACTAGAAACATACTGGAGTGATCATGACATTCTTCTAACTCACATTGATACCATTGTCCAGGCATGGTATGCATTTTCCAAGAGCTAAACATGAATAGCAATTTTGGTTCACACAATGTATAATTTTGTACTTATATCATTGGGTTGCTCAATGTTGAATACTATAAATTCATATGACAAAATCTGAAATAAACACTATTTTTCAAGTGACTACATAACATGAATATTAGAAAGGCCACTTCCTCTGCTTCAGTTTCCTCAAAAGCAAAACATGTAGCAAAAAAAGAGTATAGTATCTAGCAAATATCAGCAAACTATTTACTTGAACAATAATCTCACTAAAAAAATTTATTAGCTGATAGTCTTGTTTCCTTCCATGACTATTACTGTTCTCCTTTTGCAGATCCTCCAAGCACATACAACCTAGTGGCCCAAATCTTCCCATTCCACAAGAGTAGATTAGGAAATGGTGAAGCATGTCAATGATGCTAAAAGAATACAAACTAATATCTCACTTTTTTCAACTATGTAAATTAAAATATTGCTCTTCTTTGTTTTAGGCACCTACAAACCATTGAATCAAAGAGCACCTCCTCTTGCAAAATAAGTACACCAAGGATCCAATCAAAGGACATGCATTAATTCCACATACTAGTTGTCTCCAATACAGTTGGCTACTTCAGCTAAGTATATTTTTTTGTCATTATTGTTCAACCAATAATAGTTAGGTGAGATCAACTAGTTCATTGTGTTTAGAAGCATGCCATGCAATGGCAAAAACTTCATTATCTCACAATTGACTAACAACTTCTTTCCATTGCATAAATATAAATGTTTTTATTTTGTAAATGCATCAACAACATGGAAACCAGTATGGAGGATGTTGCTTCTCGACAACAACAGACAAGAGAACAGTAAAGACATGTCTACTATGCTAAATAAATGAACACTTATACAATAACTTTTTGACTAAGTCTTTGACCTATAATTTTAGCTTTGCTTTGTTATAGCCACACATGTAGTGTACAACAAAAAAACATGGCCTCTTGCAGCCTCAACACACAAGCCAATGAAACAAAACAAAGGTAACAATATCAACTACTTCATGGCGTATGCTTCTACAACTTCTATTTATTTTTATATCACCTTGGTCAACATATAGGTTTATTTTCTAGAAATGACATAAGTTAGTTGCCTATTTCTATCACCCATGGCATATTTGATTTCATTATTTGTTACTCAATGCAATTTTTTGTCAATCGATTATGTTTATTTTAGTACCATTCCATAAGAAAATATAAGAAAACGATGATGTGTGTCAATTACACCAAGTAAATTGAGACTTGCCAAGGAAAAATATTGATTGTTGTCTACAGGGAGAGCTTCTTCAACAACACGTGCCAAAAATTGCAGAGATAACATATGAACAATACAAAGTAGACATTTCACCAACAATTTTTCTGTTGCATAAATTCCAAATCCATGGAAAATTCACATTGGCTGTGAACAACTGTATTGTTCAGATTATTAAGAACTATCACTTTCACAAAGCTAAATGCCTTTCATGACTGTTTAAAAAACATAATTCGTGTTCTCATTGATCTTCATGAAGAATCTACATGTGTAAATATGTCAATGTATTTGGAATTTTTTAGTTAAGAAGGAATTACCAAAAACCCTTTTTGCATTAGTGTATTTGTATTTTGTAAAAGTAATCTGATAAGTATATTCTGTATGGTGTATGGTATGTGACTCTTCTCCTGGATTAATTGGACACTAAATTACTATTACAATATGATTTGTCAAACATATTACATTACAACATTTGATTTTCAGTGACAGACGTTAAACTTAGAATTAGCTATGAAATTTATGAACTAGTTTAGATAATGTTGACCTTGATCAATCTACCCTTTAGGTTGTATCAGTCAAGTCTGCTAAGAGTTGTCTTGATATTATTTATTATAATCATTTCATATTTTTCAATTTTTGAAAGTTACTTTTAAAATCATTTATGTGTTTACCTATTGATACTTAGTTGTATGAGTTGTCCATAGGGTATACTTGTAAAACTTGACAAAAATCATTCTAACATCCTAACTTTGTACACTCCCCATTTTAGGTGGCAACTTATGGATCATTTATTTGAAGCTACAAATGATTGCTCAAGCAATCAAATTTCCATTACAACATATTTTAGGAGAAACGTGACAAGGTAGAACTAGGTAAAATTTCAGATGTAGCTAATTCTTCATTAAACCATCCTTAAATATTTGATATATCTCAAATGTTTTGCACTTGCAGATATCTTGTATACCATTTATGTTCCCTGCCTATACTTCTATAACAAAGCTAAAGACTTTGTCATAATACAAAGATGTAATTTTCTTACTCCTTCTTAATCAATATCATTTTCCATTTTTATGTTATTGCAAACCAAACAATTATTTATGCGTATGATAATATCCTGAATATGTTTGTTGTCTTAAATCTAAGATACCATAAAATTCATATAAATATTTTGTCAAATTAATGTAAGATATCTAGTTCTTCATTCGTTCATACATTTTAAGAAACTGAGAATTTCCCTTCAAACCCTTTCAACTTTATTTGATTTCCCAATTTTTGGAAAACTGAATGTTATTCATAAGTTTCAATAAGTTTTGAAATAGGCATGATAGTTTCCAGACCATTTTTAGATATTTCTCAATTACTGGTAGGTTATTAGCAAATGAATTTAACAAAATACAACAAGATTCTATGGTTCTATCAAATGGCCTTCACTTGTTGTAGTTGGTAACGTGACTTAGATCACATTGTAAACAAGCTGAGTTGAGAGACTTAACCAAGACTTAGCAGCTCAGTGTCAGACTCACAAGGTTTCCTAGGTACATGGAAAGTTGCAGGAAACTTGCTTAGTTCATGGAGAAGACTGACTGTAAATAAACAAGGCACAAAAGGGAACTCTTTGTCTTGTAATCTACATTTAAAATATAATATGGGCTAGATGGCTATCAGGCATAAAATTATCTCATTATTTTCAGCTATCTGAAGGTATCTGCATTTTCTTCCCAACTCACAATTAGAAACATAAGGAATTACATGCATTTAACCACTTGCCAATTGGGAAATAGTGTAGAGGGTGAAATCAAGTAGTGGATTTTCTAATTGTTACCATCCTCCCCCATACTAAAAAATGCTTGAAGATAGCCATTATTTGAAATATTCCCAACTGAAAGGTAACCTCAGAGCGGTGAACCAATCAACTCAAGACCTTGCATACAAATTTTAAAGGAAATTAAAAGTATTTTTTAATATTTATTGTTACAATATCTTTGGCTTTTTCCATTGAACCTAACTTTGTAATTGTTATTCTGCAAAGTTACCAGACATTTGTAGTCGCTCTGTTGTTTCCATATCTGATCTTGAGTTGGACCATGTATGGATACTTGACAAGGATACGTATCACAAATTTTGTGCAATATGTGCATACATAATGGATGTGACTATGTTGTGTCCAGTTAGACACAGTTGTATTCAGGATATGGGGCATAGATTACTCAGATAGGCACAATTGTATCCAGATGTGGGAGTTTCCTATATCAATAATTGTGTTTATTATAAATAAATTTTTATATATGGAAATTTTAGGAAATTATTCTTATTTGCAAGGTTATTTATATCAAAACTAAATCATTTTCTGCAAAATAGTGTCTAATGTTGTATTTAATATGAATGCACTAGTAACAACTCTATGAAAGGTCATTTTGTTTTGATTCACTTCCAACACTGTGTAACGTTTTTCTATAGTCATGTGGTTGTTGGTGCAAGTGATTTGTATTTGTCTAGGCCTATGTCATCATCCTAATTGAATAATAGATTTGTTATTTTCCTTCCTCTATTATAGCACCTTCTACTACTAACCCTAATCATGATCAAATTAGACATATGTCAGTTAGTTAGATTTAGCTAGAGATTTGAAACAAGGAATTGACATTCATCATACAATAATCTTGATTCAGTTTTTGGACATTGTCTTGCAAGCTCCTCCAATTTGTAGTTCCTCAAAAGTGCCCTGCTAGCACTAGGAAGGAACTTCGCTGCACTGCAGCTCTTGTTATTGTAAGCAACCTTTTATATGCTTACTTATAACTAACATAGATGTGGCGCATGACTATTTGGTTTCCCATCAAACCTTATATGATTGGCATACATTTATATGCTCACTAATAGCTCATGTATATTATATTATTTTATAGTTTTTCCTCCATCTACACCTTTCCTTTTTCTTATTATTTAAGAGCTATTTTGTTTACTTAAGAATTATTTACTTTTAGTTAAAAGATATTTAAGAATTATTTTACTTCTCTTTTTTTTGTAAAGAAATGATTTTATTCAAGAAATCATAAGTACATACATATGACAAGGATTTCCAGATGACCATTTCCATAGCAACATATATCACAATACAAATATACAATTTACTTCTATAAAAACTTCAAATAGTACAAATGATCAAACCAAAATTCCTCTTGCCACCCAAGTCCCAAAAGCTGAGATTACCTTTAACTTCATTAATTAACTTGGTCACTATTGATCCAGGTTATGGATCCTTTCCCAAACATCTCCATTCTTGGAATATATTCTTCTAGTACTCCCCCAAGATATTTGAAATTTAGGATTTTTCCCCCTGTTTACCCAAATTTTTACACCATATCAATATAATTGGTAGCTAGAGCATTGCGATTGAACTCTGACTATTTGTGACCAAGACCCCCAACCTCCTTGGGCCTACATACCATGTTCCAATTTACAAGACTTAATTTTTGGGTCTCTAGATTAGCGTTTCATAAAAAATTCTTGGTGAGAGCATAAAAAATCCTTAAGAAAGCTCTTTGGGGAAATCAAAATTGAAAATCTTTAGATAGGAAAAGAAAGGACATATTTCAAAAGAGTTAACCTACCAACAAAAGATAACTAATGGAAATTCCAATGGAAAATCATCATTTGAAATCCGTTTAGAATCTTCTTCCATTGTCCTCTTATAAGACTACCAATATTTTACTTTATTTACATTGTCTACTTTGTGTTTATTTGAAGATTTATTTTATTTTACTTTAAAATTATTTAATAAATATGTGTTATATTTATGTCAGTTATAGATCAATTTTTAAGTCATAATTTTTATATATGAATTGTGGACTTGGGGTTGCTCTTTTTTATTAAATCAAAATAAAAATTACACATATTTGTCCATTTTGAACTAGACTAAGAACATAATTTTAGTGTATAGATCTATTGAGATTAATAGTAGTATAAGAGCCCACACAGTAAACATCATACATTAAAGGGAAATTGATGTTGGAGCATCTCGAGAGTTCAACAATCCATATCAACAAATTTATTTCAGTGTGATTTTTTTTTTAATTTTTGGTTTGGAAATTCAATTTTGGTTTTGAGTTGTGGTAGGTTGTAGCGAAATTCTTGTCAATTTCATTTGACAAAATGTCTTAATTTTTTCTCTAGTTCCAGTTCATTAATTTCAAATGTAATTGAACGGTGAATAAATTTTAACTATTTTAAAATTAATACTCCATGCAACCTAGAGGTTTGTTAGTTTTGAAAGATAATGGAAACCAATGTCAATTGAGGAGATTGTGTTCTTTTAAAGACCATTACATGAGAAAATTTAAAAAAAAAATTTGAGGATATGAAATGTCGTGTAGACTGGAGAAAAATTATTAGCAATAAAAATGAATTAAAAATGGAGCATAATAAAGGTGCAGATGAAAAAATTTCATCAATATGTATTTGAACAAAGCACATTGCGAGGTCGATTTGCCAGAGTTTTTAAGTCAAAACTATTCAAATTTGCAATGACTTGATTTAAAAAAGGTAGATTAAATGTTAAGAGGCAAATAAAGAGGGACATTAGGGCTGCCAAGAATGCAAAAAGCCAAGTTTTAAAAAAGAAGAGAATTGTAGAGGTATGCATGGGGAAGGAAAAAATCCAAGAAAAATAAAAAGAGTGCAACATTAAGATTAAGCAACACATAGCTTACAGAAAGAGGGGGGACTACAGGTAATTCGACTTGTAGGTGATTTAAGGCATCCAGTTTTAAGCAACTTCATATGAATGAAAATTAATGGCAGATTAAAAGGAGGGGTGTGGAAGTAAAGAGAAGATATCTTGAGGAAAATGAAGAACAAAGGATTTGATAAGAAAAATAAAATTAAAACGTGTATATTGTAAATGATATCTTGCCTCTGAATTGTGAAGTTAATAAAATCATTGAATTTCCTTAGATTTTTTGGTGACATTTTAAATTGAAAGAAATGAAATTGATTGAGCTGCTTAATTCAATTGTTTGATAAGGCACTTGGATTTTGAACTACATCAATTGGTATCAAAGCAAGGAATTGTGGTCATGTCGAAGGAGAACCCAAAAAAAATATTGTGGGATTGTGAAGAGAAGAGACCCATAGCTATAGGGTGTTGTGGATATGGCGCTAAGGGGACGTGGGTGAAGAGAACCATGGAATAGACTAAAAAATGATGATGGTGCAACCATCATGGAGATGCTAAGAGGCATCACAATGAGGTTGGGTGAGATGGGGATGATGTACAGTGAATAAGAATACTGGTGGTAGACATCAATGATGATAAAGAGGAGGTTGAGTTTCAAGAACTTAACTTGGAAGATGATGGAAGAGATGAAGTGGAAGGTAGATTCTTGCGAGCCATGACAAGGATTAGCAGCAAGCCAAGGTTGGACCCCCTAGGTACAATCAAAACTTGAATTTGGAAGAGTCAATGGATTGGATATCTGAGATAAAGAAATATTTTGACCTTGAGTCGACTAAGGATGCAAAAAGGGTAAAGTGTGCTTGCATAAAGTTGAAAGGATGTGCTTCATTGTGGTGGGAGCATGTGCAAGTTGAAATTCAATGAAGAGGAAAAGAGAAAATCCAAACATAGAAGAGGATGGTCGCAAAGTTGAAGGAAAAGTTTTTTCCTATCAATTATCACATCAACCTATTCAAGAAGTTGCAAAATTTGAAACAAAGGGAGAAGAATGTACAAGAGTATATCAATGAGTTTTATAGGTTGAGTATTTGAGTTATACATGTGGATGATGATGTGGAGAAGGTGTCTAGATATGTGAATAGTATTCACAATTCAATTTAGGATGAGATGAGCATGATTCAAATAACAAGTGTGGAGGAGGTATACCAGTATGCATTGAAGTTGAAGGAGAATCTTGCAAGAAAACAACATAATAGCTCTCACAGTAGGGGCAGATTTTCAAGGGGGAGAGGACAAACCAACAGTGGTAGAGGTTACCAAAACAAGCAAGAGGAGGCAAACATGTCTTATGCAAACACATAAGAAAGCAAGGAAAGAGGAGAGTCCTCTAGAGGAAGAGGAGATTATTCTCATGGTAGAGGATATTTTGTAAGAGGTAGAGGAAGAGGCTTCAATGGTATGTGCTTTCAATGTGGAGAGTCGGGGCATAGGGAATATGAATGTCCATAAATACAATATGGTAATAGTAAAGGAAAAGAGGTGAAAATTCATGTGGCACCAGCTAAAAATGAAGGTGTGGATTCACGACACCATGGAGAGGATCCTGAATATGGAGAGTCTCTAATCCTATGAAGGATTTTGTTAAATCCAAATAAGGAAAAAGTGGAACCAATAGAAAGGAGAAATTTATTTTTGTGAGGTCCACTCTTAAGCCAACATCAACATCACATTATTTTAATCTTGATCGTATGGATATGTGAGACCTACTATTTGATACACCTTATTTAGCAATATTTTGATTTGAGTACTTTTGATATTGTGTGTATTAGACTATTTTGGATGATCACAGACATTGGATGTTATGTCGATTTCTTGTTTATGATGCTCATAATGGGTATATGCCTCATTGTGCTTTATTTATTTGATATGCTCATGTTGATCTAATTATCATGGTAGGAATGGATAAGTGGTTATTATATATAATTGATAAGATGTGAAAATCGAATTTGGTGAATATGTGATTTCTTTATAACAACATCATGGCTAGTCATGAACCAATAGAACATGTTAAATGCTAGAAAGAGAATCATTATAGATATTGATATTTCAAAGTTATCAACTTTAGGATTTGAATGTGTTAATTATATATGTACGAATTTTTGAGTTAATTATTGATTATCATGCATTGGATATATTGACATGTGCAAATTAGGTGTGCAGGTACACGCCCATGGCCAATGGGATTGGAGGTAACCAAGGGTACCCGATTGTGTTAGCCAAGTGAAGCCCACTATGGTCCATTTAGTGTTGAATGGGATTGGACAATGGACCATAGCTTCTGTGTTGTATTTTATTTTGTGATTAAAAGATTTAGTGTTGAATCTTGTGACTATGTTTTTAAAGTCAATTAAACTCTTGATGAGAGTTTTGGGGCATTTTGAAAATTATTTTATTATGTTGAAAATTCAATTTCTTTTTGAAGGTTTAAAAATGTTGAATTAGTCATTGGAATGAGTTAATTGACCCTAATTTAACCCCTAGGATGGTTACCTATGGGTTAGGGGTCAAATCAAGCCTACAACTTTTAAAAATTGCAAGATGTGACCCTTCTTAATTAGCCATTAAAAAGGGTGACGGATTTTGGGGATGGAAGTGGAGTGTTGGCTCCAAAATCTCATTTATGAGATTTGAAGGCCTTTGTTGAATGTTAAACACTCTTTGGCCTTTCACTTCCCCAAGAGTTTTCACACATGTTGTGGGGAGGCGTGTCTATAGGAGTGAATAGGAGGTTGACATGTGTCACTCTCTCTTCCAGGGGTTTCCAATCCTTGACTCCTATTTCAACCCTTTGGAAAGCCAAAGGAAGGGGTTCTTCTTTCTTGGTTTGATACTTGGAATGCTTTGGAAGGGAAAATTTGGTTTGAACTTGGAGGAGTAGAAGATAAGAGTCTAAATTCAACTTATCTTCATTTTGGCTTGGATTTGAGGTAGGTTTTACTTTACTTGCATGCATGTTTCTTCTTTTAATCCTTTGTGTATGGAAATGTAAGAAGATTGTTTATGTGGATTGTTTGCTCATTTTATGTGCCTTTGTATTTCCATGTGTTGGTTTGGGGTTATATGGCATAAACTCACCCAATGTGGGAAGAGTATCCTTCCTCTCTCTTCCAGGGGTTTCCAATCCTTGACTCCTATTTCAACCCTTTGGAAAGCCAAAGGAAGGGGTTCTTCTTTCTTGGTTTGATACTTGGAATGCTTTGGAAGGGAAAATTTGGTTTGAACTTGGAGGAGTAGAAGATAAGAGTCTAAATTCAACTTATCTTCATTTTGGCTTGGATTTGAGGTAGGTTTTACTTTACTTGCATGCATGTTTCTTCTTTTAATCCTTTGTGTATGGAAATGTAAGAAGATTGTTTATGTGGATTGTTTGCTCATTTTATGTGCCTTTGTATTTCCATGTGTTGGTTTGGGGTTATATGGCATAAACTCACCCAATGTGGGAAGAGTATCCTTGTGGGGGATAGGAATGAGTAGGAAGCTCTATGGGGAGATTGTTCCTCCTTTGAGAATGAGAAACAAAAAAGGGGTATGAGTTCCTAAATTTGTTTCATGATGATATGGTGTGTTGGGAGATTGTTGTATGGAGGTGTATGATATGAAGAATTTTGATGAATGGGTGGATTGGTGAAGAAGAAGAAGAAAAAAAAAAAACATGTGTTGTTTGGTTATAAATCAACTTGCTAATAAGTCTCCCCATATACAAGTGATGTCCACCTCTATCCCCATCTTTGGATTCATGAATAATCCCTAATTAAATGTGTGAATCTTGGTTGGGAGTATTTTGTTTGAGTGTTGTGGTTGGAATGGCTTGTTGTTCTATTGTTGTGTGTACCCAGTGGCTTGGTTACCTCCTAGCTCGGGGGGTAGTTGGTTTTTCAACCCAAGGTTGGGAGGTGAGCACTCCCTATTATCCATGAAAAGAAGCTATCTTATGTGCTTGCTTGCAAATTTAAAAATCATATTTGCAACTGACGTACAAGGGTTTCAAAGGAAAAATATAGTCTTCATTGTTCTATATTCTATCTTGTGAACAGACATTTTGAAAACATGTGAAAGAGTATAAAAGCATTGTAAGGAAGGACTGTTATTTTGTATGACCCACCCATGTGAAAAGAAAGTGTTATTGCATGAGAATTCCCTCCTAACATTTTGCTCTCTAATGGGTATTCAACTGCTAAAATAGCTCCGAGGGAATGCCTTTATTTTTCCTTCCAATGGATGTTGTATATATATATTTAAGTGTTGCTTCTAAGATCTTTGTTTTTGCTTATGCTATAGTACAGTTGCAAAAGAAAATATTCCTACATTGTTTTTCTCTTAGTTCTATTGAGAAACTAGTTTGTGAGTGATTTAAATCTATAAATACGGACAAAGGAAAGATCTGTGTAAATAAGCGTGGTTCCAAAACCTTTATTGTTCATCCGTATAACCATATTTTATCATAGGTTTCCGTATTGTTTTTAATCTTGTTCGATCACCCAAAGTCACATTGCTTAGTAGAGAGTCTAGGAGAAATTCACAATTTGAAAAGAATTTATATAGATCCTTTTCAACGGATTAGGGTAACAGCTAATGTGGGAAAAGTAAAGCTTAGTCAAATGAGAGAAAATTAAAAGAAGAAAAAACATAAAACCAACCCACCAAAGTAATATTCACTTTAGCCTTAGAAATCACCAACTCATTTCCCAAGCTTAAATAGTACTCTTTTGTTAAGGAATAGAATTATATCCCCACTCCCTTAGATAAGAATCTTTACTAATTTTTAAATGGAGATCTTACTAGTTTTAAATAAAAATCATAGTAGTTTTAAAATTGAGGTCTTAAGTAAAATAAGAGGATGTAAAAAGGTAGAGGTTTAGCATTTAATTAAGTATTCTTACCATCATAAAGAAAAAAAGCAATAATGAGTATTCTATTGTTTATTTTAGTTTTCTTTTTTAAAGTTATATATATATTCACTAAGGAGAAATATGTTGGTAAAAGATAATTGTAGAAAATATTTTATGGAGTAATCCTAATTATTAAAATTTTAAATTATCCCATAAAGTAAGTATATATATATATATATAAGGGATAAATGAATTCAAATAAATGATACATAAATAAATAAATAAAAACATAATAACAACTTATCCTACCTTTATAACCAAACAACACATACTTCTCAAATAAGAGTAGCATCGGTGCAACGTCAAGCAATTTGTTGATGGTGGAGTTGCACGAGCAACTTCACCTGTCACGTGTAGTGTGTTACTATGCACGTGCATGGTTAACAACCGTTAGCGTCTCATAACCTTGTTTTAAAGAAGAAAAAAATAGTTGTGTTTTTTCCCTTCGCATAAAATTTTGGGCATTACAATTTCGAATAAGGTGCAAGGTGGCTGGAAAGTGTTGCAAAGTAATAGTGGACAATGATAGTAAATGTAACATTGTATTTGAGGAGATGGTGGAAAATTTAAGATTGAAGAAGGTAAAACATCCCTACCCATATGGAGTTTCATGATTGTAAAAAAACATCAATTGGTGGTGAGGGAGAAATGTTTGGTGAGTTTTTGTATTGGCAACTACACGGATGAAATCACATGTGATATGATGTCGATGGATGTGTGTCATATCCTCTTGGAGAGGCCTTGGAAATTTAATAGGAAAGTTGTTCATGATGGGAGAAAAAACACCTACAAGATAAAGAAAGAAGGAAAATAATATATTTTAAACCCTTTGAAGGATAGAGAAGAAGTGGATAACAACTCCAAAGTATGTTTTGTTTTCATAAAGCAATTCTTGAGATATTTGAAGAGAAGGGGAACATGCTTTGTAATTATTCTAAAGCTTGCAGTAGTTGATAAATTGAAAGAAAATGAAGAAATACCAAGGGAAGTTTAGAGAATTTTGGATGAATATGTTGATATATTGATGGAGTTGCTTGATGGATTTCCACCAATGAGAAGTATAAGACATTATATGGATTTTATTCTCAGTGCAAGTTTACCAAAAAAAGAACCATCTAGAATGGAACCTATGGAGAATGAGGAAATAAATAAGCAAATACAAGAGTTGCTTGACAAGGGGTTGATTAGGGAAAGCTTGAGTGCATGTGTTGTTCCAACAGTGTTGAAACCAAAGAAAGATGGAGAGTGGCAGATGTGTATGGACTTGAGAGAAATAAATAAGATAAGCATCAAGTACTGGTTTTTGTTGCCTCAAATGGATGATATGATGGATTGTTTGAGTGGAGAAAAATACTTCACCAAAATTGATTTGAAAAGTAGATAGGTCATCAAATAAGAATATGAGAAGGTGCAAAGTGGAAGACGACCTTCAAATTGAAGGATGGTTTATATGAATGGATGGTGATTCCATTTGGTTTGACAAATACTCTCAGCACATTTATGAGGCTTATGAATGAAGTGTTGAAACCATATCTTGGTAAGATTGTTATTATGTATTTGGATGATATTTTAATATTTAGAAAAAAAAAAAGTTCAAATTTGTAGCATGTTAAGGCAATTTTGCAAAGGTTGAAAGAAGAGAAGTTGTTGGTGAATTTGAAGAAGTGCAACTTCATGAAGGAGAAGCTAGTATATTTTGGGTTTGTTGTTTCGAGAAGTGGACTGAAAATAGACCCGAAAAAAGTAAAGGCTATCATTGATTGGCCTTCACCAAAGAGTATGGTTGAAGCAAGAAGCTTCCATGGGTTGGAAAGTTTCTATAGAAAGTTAATTTGAGATTTCAATGGTATTTGTGAACTGATTATGAAAACAATGAAAGGTAATCAAAAGGATTTTGTGTGGAAGTTGAAACAAAGAGGAGTTTTAATATATTGAAGGCAAAGGTAATGAAGCAACCCATTTTAACATTTCCAAATTTTGGAAAAGTGTTGCAAGTGGATTATGATGCAAGTGGGACAACAATTGGAGGATTTTTGAGTCAAGAAGGAAGGCTAATAGAATGTTTCAACGAGAAATTAAATGATGCCAAGCAGAAGTACTCTGTACATGATCAAGAATTTTATGCAATCATACAAGCACTTAAGAAGTGACATTATTTACTACTAAAGTAGTTAATTTGTACACTGACCATCATGCCCTATAGTTTATAAACAATAAAGGTAAATTAAGTCAAAAACATGTAAAGTGGGTTGAGTTTCTTTAAAGTTATTCATTTGTTTTGAAGTATAGAAGTGGAATATCTAATCGAGTGGCTGATGTGTTAAGTCGAAAGTGTTTGTTGTTGAATGAGATGCAAATAAATGTTGTTGGTTTTGATTCAATGAAAAAATTGTATGAAGATGATGTTTATTTTAGAGAAGAATGGGAAACATGCAAGAATCTAGTAGAAATAGATAGAACTCCATGGATAGAGTATTTTGTACAAGAGGGTTTGTTGTTCAACAAGAATAGATTGTGCATACCTTGTGGCTCAATGAGGGAGAAATTGATAAAGGAGAAACATAGTGGGGGTTTGAGTGGTCATTTTGGAGTGGAAATTTTTTTGGCACAACTAAATGAGAGTTATTATTGGTCAGGATTGAGTACAGATTTAAAGAAATTGGTACAAATTTGTGGGGTTTGTCAATATGCCAAGGGAGTGAGGAAAAACGTAGGGTTATACCAACCATTTCCAATAATAGAAAGACCATGGGAGCATATCAATATGGATTTTGTTTTTGGGTTGTCATGAACACATAGAGGTAATGATTCTATTTTTGTTGTGGATAGGTTTTAAAAAATGGTCCATTTCATACCGTGCCAAAAGTGTAGTGATACTTCACATATAGCAACTTTGTTTTTCAAAGAAGTAGTTTGGTTGCATGAGTTGTCAAAGAGTATTATTTTTGATAGAGACACCAAATTTATTGGTCATTTTTGGTGCACTTTTTGGAAGAATATGGGAACACAATTGAGTTTTAGTTCAACCTATCATCTGCAAACTGGTGGAAAAACCAAAGTGGTGAATAGAAGTTTGGGTAATTTGTTAAGGTGTTTAGTTGGTGATAAGAAAAATCAATGGGATTTGACATTGGCACAAGCAAAGTTTGTATATAATATTTTGCTCAATCTAAGTGTGGGTAAGATTCCATTTCAAATTGTGTATGGTTACAACCCTAAAGGAGTGGTTGAATTGAGGGATAGTGCATATTTGAGTAGGAAGAGTGTTGTAGTAGAATTTTTGGTTGAGAACATCCATGATTTGCATAAGGGGGTGAAGAAGAATTTGGAGAAAAGTGTTATGAAATATAAGGAGTACATTGATATGCATAAAAAATAAAAATATTTTCAAATTGACGAGTTGGTGATGACACATTTGCGGAAGGAGAGATTCCACAAGGAGCCTATGACAAGCTCAAGAGAAAAAATATTGGTCCATGTAAGATTTTGAAGAAGTTTTCATCAGATGCATACGAGGTAGAACTTCTAACTAATATTGGTATTTCACCAATATTCAATGTCACTAATTTGTATAAATATTATGAAGGAGAAATCGATAGACAAGGGAGCCAATACTCATCTTTACCAGATGCATGAGAGTGGATACACTAGTTTTTGAAGAAGAGGTTTGAAGAAATTGAGGAGATAATTGATTCCTATATGGCCAAAAAGACAAGGGGAAAGGATATTGAGGATATTTGGTCCATTGGAAGAATCAAGCAACTGATGAAGCTTCATGGGTCAATGCTTCAAACTTAGAGAAGTTTGGAATTTCGGTTCCAAGCTTTCCCAAATGTTCATGAGCTCCTCACTCATGGAACATTTTCATACCTGGTGTGTTTGATACCAAAGCATCTCGGGAGTTTGGTAATCCACATCAACAAATTTGTTTTAGTGTGATTGTTTTCATTTTTGGTTTGAAAATTAAATTTTGGTTTTGATTTGTGGTGATAGATTGTAGTGACATTCTTGTCAATTTCATTTGACAAAATGTCTCATTTTTTTCTCTTGCCGGTTCATTCATTTTGCAATTGAATGGTGAATAAATTTTGACTATTTGAGAACTAATTATCCACACATCCTAGAGGCTTGTTAGTTCTAAAAGATAATGTTCAAAACCAATCTTAGTTGAGGATATCATATTCTTTTGAAGACTGCTATGAGAAAATTTAAAATAATTATTTGAGGATATGAAGTGGCCTAGAATTAAAAATAGAAGCATAATAAAGGAGTGGATGGAAAAATTTCATCACATGTATTTTAATAGAGCGCATTGGGAGGTCAATTTTCTAGAGTTTTTAAATCAAAACTATTTAAATTTGCAATGCCTTTATTTAAAAGGGGAAGATCAAATGCTAAGAGAAAAAAAAAGAGGGACATTAGGGCTGCTTGGAATGCATACAAATTTTTAAAAAAGAAGAAAATTCCAGAGGTATGCATGGGAAAGGAAAAAGCCAAGAAAAATAAAAGGAGTGTAGCATTAAGATTAAGCCACACATAACATATAGGAAGAGGGGGGGATTGTAGGTGATTGCAGACATCTAGTTTTAAGCAACTTTATATGAATACAAATTAATGGTAGATTAAGAGGAGGGGGCATGGAGTAAAGAGAAGAGATCTTGAGGAAAATGAAGAATAGAGGATTTGATAAGCAGAATAAAATTGAAACTTGCATATTATAAATAGTATCTTACATGTGAATTGTGAAGTTAATAAAATCATTGAATTTCCTTAGATTTTTTGGTGATATTTTAAATTGGAAGTGAAATGAAATTGATTAAACTACTTAATTCAATTGTTTGATAAGGAATTTGAATTTCAAACTGCATTAGTAATGTAGTATCAAAATGCCTAGAAGAAAAGCTATAGAAAATAAACCTAAAAAATTTAAAGTAGATGACTAATATATAAAAAATTATCGTAGTTCAGAAACATGTATCATTGAGTGTTTAATTATCTTCCCCCTCAAAACATTCCTTAAGGAGTACATATCCCCAACTTGTTCCTTCACCATCTTCAATCCTAGTTACATGCTAAAGGAACTTGCAAGCTCTTTCTACCTTTAGCCTCCTTAATTTTTTGACCAATCATGATAGATAGGTAACCATCCCACCATAATTTCCATCTTACTTTAGCACCATTCCTTCAAGTGGTGGTGAGATCCTTTTAGTTAAATCCATATGCAACATTATCCCCAAGCTACCTAATCATGTGTAAACACTAAAAAATGTCCTAAACAATATCATACACTTGAAATAGGTTTACTAACATCATTTCCTCTCAAAATTCATCTTCTTTTCGCTTAATTAATTGAATTATCCTAGCTAATTAATTAATTGCATCATTTTCATCTATTAGCCTAATTAATTTAATCAGGTTAATTCACTCTCCCTTCGCCCTACCATTTCATCCTATTAAATTAAATAAATCAAAACATTTAATTTAATTCCCTAAGTCATCTTATTTAATTAAATAACCCTAAGTTATTTAATTAAATATCTTTTCACCTTTCCCCCTTTCATTAAATCATTTAATTTAATGAAAATCCCTTTAATTCTTCTAATCCCCTAATTGTGTGATTAAATCTTGTTTAATTAGCAATTAAACTAACTTCCCTCTAAGCAAAGGGAATATTCTTTATCCCCTTTTTGCACAATTAAAACTTTATGTTAATTTGCAAAATGCCCTTTATCCTCACCCATGAGAATATTCAAAAAGAGTATTTTTATTCCTCCATCATTTGAAAAAGGGATATTTTCACTTGGCTTCTTATGCAAGTTTTAACCTTTAACCTTTTGAACAAGTCACCTTTGACTTGTGTTTGCAGGTCAAAATTGTGTTTGTTTGCGGCAATTGTGAACCCTTGATTAAAATATCATCATGCATTCTCATCCGTTGATGAGAATCCATGATTCATGCCTCTCATCTCCTTCATCTTTGACTGTTGATTAATCTTTTCAATCTCAACCCTTCATCTCTCATTTGCTTTCCTATAAATAGGACACTATTTGGAGACAAATGGATCGATCTTTCAATTGTAAACTCATGTTGTTGAATTCATATGCACTCACACTCATATTTCACTCACTTTTAGCTTGTTTTAGTTAATTTTAGTTGCATAATAGCTTAGAGCATTCATTAATGGCTTCCATGCATCCATCTTAGTTTGTATATGAATTAGGGTTTTCATCTTTTAGCTTAGAATTAGCTTAGATTAGCCTAGCAATAGCATAATTAGATCATTTATAGCATAAAATCATGTTAACTTAGCCTGCATCATGTTTAGATTAACGTAATCTAGGTTTTCATACATCAATCACAATGGTTTCATTGATTCTCTTCCATAGAATCAACTGAAACAGGCTCACTAATCATGGGATTGGGAAAGGGTCATCATTTCACATCGACACAATACTAATTCCAAAATTGGATAAGTTTCAAATAGGTTAGAGTAGGAATTTAACTATTTTTTTTGTTTAGTTTGTAACTTCCAGTTTCAATTAAATGCTTAGTTTAATTTTCCAATTTGAATGATCTTGTTTGGTAGATGTAGGTTTATTTGGGTAAATTATGCTTCAATTCATCATGGATTAAGCGTAATTGATCCACACTGATAATCATCGTCTCACACCATGATTTATTTATTTGGAAAATTGCAAGTTTTTGTACAATATTGTT
>VDFB02338466.1:0-76348 GCA_007258455.2 Sequoia sempervirens
GCCCAAAGCTAGAGGACCAAATGGAAGCTTTCCCATGTATACTTTTTTGTGTTTTGGTGCTTTGTTTTTTGGTTGGAGATGATTATTTGTATGTGTTGGAATGTATAGAAGGTCTCTTCTTTTATTAATTGCATGAAGCCATTGATTGTGTCTTGCTGAAGAGTTTTGATGGTGTCATATGTGCCCAAGTAGGGCTCAATTGAGACACTATCAAGGCTCTTCAAAATATATCATGAAACAACATCTACATTAAAATGCAATGGGGAGGGTTCAAGATCATATAATCATACAATATTTGAATTAAAAATATGGTCCTATTGCAGTTTGATACTCAATTTGTCTTGCTTGTCCTATTTGTGTACATTTCCCTTACATGCATGTAATTTTCTACTTTCACAGTTGTGTCTGTTTTAGGGAAACATGTACTTAAAGTTGTAGCACTTGAACATAGAAATGTGTAAAGTTTAAATAACCCCCCTGATTTTATTGGCAACTTGTCACAACTGCAACACTTGAACATAGAAGACTGTAGAGGTTTAAATAACCTTCCTGATTCCATTGGCAACCTGTCACATATGTAGCACTTGAAAATATAAAGTTGCAGAGGTTTAAATAACCTCCCCAATTCCATTGTCAACCTCTCACAGTTGCAGCACTTGAATATAATAGAAAATTTTACAGGTTTAAATAACCTCCTTGATTCTATGATGGAAAACACCTTGGAGGATTGATGCCCTTTTTCTTATTTTTTGTTTTACTCATACATTAATTGTTTCTAATAGAGAGTGAAATTAGGACAAAGTATTCCCTATTGGTTTGAGTGCCTGAATGATGGCATTATGTATTAGCTCTATCTGATCACTCTCTTTGCACTGTGTAATGTTGCTTTGTTTGAGTTTAATACTGTGTTGAGGTCTATAGATGTTTAACCATTTGTAGCCATACTTTGCACTGTGTCATCATATTTTTGTTATCTTTGGAAGTCTTGGCACTATTTGACAAATAGGTCTTCATACCCTAAACCGGGTAAATCTCACAATCAAGATGCAATTTCCAAGTACCAAATGCTTCTTTAAACATCTCTTACTGTCCACTTCAACAAAACAAAAAACTTACAATGACTGTCCAAAAGAAATCTTCAGATTCTCAGATTGTGCACCTAAAAAGGCTACTAGAATAGGTCTTTTTTACAAAGGAGACCCCTCTTACATTACTCCCAAACCCTTATCAACCTCAAACAGTCATTAATCATTCCTCAAAACTCATGATTTCACCATTTGTACTGACTGAAAACCATAAAAACAATCTGATCCACTAAACTCTTGTTTTAGATTGAATTAATAAGATTATAATGTGGAAACTTGAGAGTTTCTTTGACTAAAATCTGTCACAGTGTAATAAAATGCAGAGTTCCAATGGAACTTAACCTAGGGTTTGGAAAATAAGCATGGGAGTGATTTTCTAAAGGTTCCTTAAGCATAAGCAAGTCTATATATGAGTGATTGAAGTGATTTTCCAATAAGTTTGTGATCAAAGGTAGCTAAATGAATAAGCCCTTCCTGGGTGCAAACCTAATTAACTCTATTATGGAACGTAGACAGTTTGAATTTGTGCATTTTTCTTCAAGCAACTTATGGTGATTCTTTGATATGTTTTAATACATGATGAAGGGCACCTTAAAGGTTGTT
This sequence comes from Sequoia sempervirens, assembly GCA_007258455.2. Taxonomy (NCBI): domain Eukaryota; kingdom Viridiplantae; phylum Streptophyta; class Pinopsida; order Cupressales; family Cupressaceae; genus Sequoia; species Sequoia sempervirens. Next base: position 1,689 of record VDFB02338466.1, read on the forward strand.
TACAATCAGTATTGATGGACTGTGTTTGAAGGGAAGCTCTGTCAGACCTATGGCAGACCTAGTAGGAATAGGGTAGAGTAATGGAGGAAGCACTCCTTAAATGAGTTCTTGGGGTGAAAAAAAAGGGTTTGTTCATGTTGTTTCAAGTCTAGCAATGTTTCTCAAAGTGTTGGCTCAGCCTTTGGTGTTTGGGAAGATGAAGTTAAGGTTGTGACTTAGGAGAGCCATTGTAGCACACCTAATAGATAGTCATAAAGAATGGAAAAAAGATGATTCGGCAAGCTGTGTAATGAATGTGATCTTGTCATTTCAACTCATATGAAGGTGTATCAAGTATAGATTGGATTGATTGTGTCTTAGAGATCCAAATTTGTGTTTGTAATCAAAGAGTTTCTTTGTTATACCTTGAAGGACAGTCATAGGGAACCAATGGTATAATGAAAGGGCAGATGCTGTAAAAGTATTTATTTGTTATTTGGACTCAATGCAAGGTGACATATGTTTTGATTTTGCTTCTAAAGACAAAGTTTGTATTTGCAACCATCATGTGCCATTGAATGAAGTTGTAAAGGAAGCTGATCTTGATTAATGGTGTTGACTGAGTGTTTTGAAGAACTTGACTGAGTTTGGAACTCTTAATTCAAATGTTTGAGTTGGAAACTATTACAAAGAGGCATATAGTTGAATAAATGTGTCAAGGTGTTGTTTTCTCTCTTAGCTCTGCATTAGACATGTTTGTTATAAACAAGCAAGTCAATAAAGCCATCAGAAGGATGAAATAAGTTACATTTTCGCATACATGGAGATGATGCAGAGCCAAGAGAGAAATCAAAACCTTGACACACTTATTAAACTATATGCCTCATTGTAACATTATCCAACACAAACATTTGAAATAAGAGTTCCAATCTCCTTCAAATTCTTCAAAACACTCAGTCAACATCATTAATCAAGATCAACTTCCTTTACAATTTCTCCCAACCTTTCATAATGGCATAAGATGATTAAAAATGAAAAATTTATCTACCTAAGCACAACCAAACATATATCACCATTATTTGAGTCAAACAAATACCTCACAATGTTTGCCTTTTAAATTCTTATCATTCTATTATGATTGTCCACAATGTGACACAGTGAAAGCAAGACCTTTACATCCATAACCAACTTTTGATTCCAAGAAATATATAATTCATTCAACAAGTGGAACAACTTTAAGAGACCTAATCCAACATCTTTTAACCCCTTCCAGTCCTCACGAATATAGTTTTCATGAGATTCCTTCATTACTCTGCCCTTTTCCTAATAGGTCTGCCATAGGTCTAACAGAGATTTTCTTCAAATAGAGACATTTATCACTAACTATGAATAAATTTTAATATGCTACTTAATGTGCCTTAGAACATATCCATAATTCATCATATGTTGTCTTGAGAATATGGAACAAACAAGATTATAACACTGCTAAAATAGGGCTAATTAGGTTCCAAGTCCAAGAGGGCTTATTGATTATATAGGTTCCCATCATGTTTACTCTTTCAAAATGATTCTAACAAGTTTATCTTGACCTAATTATTCTCAATAAACCTTTGGAGGGATGTTTCTTTGCTTATTTTACCAAACCCTAGGTTAGGTTTCTCCTAAATGCTTGGTTATAGACTGTAATCTCAAAAAACCAGTCAAAACATTAATTTGCAACGCCTTTAAACTTATGATCTTGACTCAAAATCACTTGAATATGAAAGAACATACATAGAAGGCCAATGTCACCAAAAACTAGAGTATTTCACCAACAAATAAAAGAGAAACATAAATTCCTTAACTCATTGTTAACCCTAGCGAGGGTTTTAGACTATTATGAGAGAAAAGATGATATCTTCTTCAAATGATGACTAAAATTCATGAAACAAGATTCATATGGAATGTGATGGAGGCCACAACACTTCCAACCAATTTTGCACACTTTACAGTTCATACAACTCCGTAAAAAAGCTGAACATAGAGAAATTTTGAGAAAAATATAGAAAACAATGCTTTATTCTTTTATTTCTCAAATCTTCAATCACCCTTGAACCATAAATGAATACAATAGCCTTTTTAAAGGAATCAAATCATGTCTATTCAGTTTCTACCAAATTATAACTCCTTGTGACTCAAATGACTCTTCAACTACCTTTACATAATTATGCAACTTTGTTAACAATTGTTGACAACTTTATATCTTGTTTACATTTTTCCACTTTTTGGACTTAATCATCTTTATAACAGCCTAAAGGAATAAAAAATGACTCCTTTCCATCCTACTACAAAGAAAAAATTCAAAATTAAATAAAATGGAGATATAATGTTGCAAGGGTACCCTTGCACCAGGAGATAAGCAGAAAAACTAATGATCTCTACAAAGACAATTATACAAACACATAACTCAATGTGTAGGGTCCATAATGAGTACCAGTTGAATTCACTATATGAGGCTAGATTTAAAATTAGAGCCCTAGAGGTATAAAAGAAGAATGAAATTAAATTATAATTCATTACTGAGTCACTGATCAACAGAATTAAAGCAATGGGCAACAAAATAGACAGTATACCAGCAGTCACCCATATAAACTAGTATATCAGTGAGCACCCACCTTGCCAATTTTCTCACATGATTGTGCTCCCTTTTGCATTTTAATTAATTATATCGGATATTCCAGAATCAGATAATTCCACCTTAAAATTATTGCTCCCCTAAGCTAAGAATAACAATGGCCAGTATAGCAGGCAATTTGCATATTGCAAGGAATTTCCTCTCTAAACAGCTACATAATTACACATGGGCAGGGTTAAGAATTAAGTTCCTACCTACTAAAATGATCAATTAGAGGTCTCTTTTTCCTCAACTCAATCACAAGAGATTATTATCTCTGTGATAATCAATAGGCCTATTCTTAGTTCTCTATTGTAGAAGGTTTAGTCCACATGCCTTGTGTGAAGCTTCCAAGGATCAAACCAAAGTTGCATTCTTTCCCACTAATTTGAGAAATTTCCATGGGATAGAAAGGAAGGAAGAAACTCATCAAACTTGATCCTTGTCATGACATTGACATAAAAAATTGTACTCAGTTGGGCCACAAAGGCCAAAGTTGGAAATTTCCCATCTGTCAAGAAACATTGTAATTTCTTACTAGATAAAATAATCTTGAACCTTGTCAAGGATATTTCACAACTGCATTTCTATAAAAGATGAGAATTTTTTTAAATTTACAACACTCAATCTTATTTTTCTTCAATTGTATACAAATAAAGAGACTTGGCCAATATTGTAAAGAAGTGGGCATCAAAATTAGCAGGTGATCTTTAATTGGTATGAAAACAATAGAAATCTCCAAGTTAAAAAGAATAGAGATAGTAGCAGAAATTGAAAGTTGTCATATCCTTGTCTAGGCACTAGGCATGGAAGAAAAATATGTGTCACATCTTTATTATGTGCTTGGTAGTTGACATCATCAAACAATCAATATAAATGTGGGTGAGAAGGAAGGAAAAACCTTTGTTGTATTATTGAAGTGCTCTCTCTATTTCCTTATGCATCATAGACCACATTTAATGAGTGGGATACAAGCAACCCTTTCATCTACTTCTACAGCATAGATACTGGCTCTAGTATTTTGTGGATTTAAAATCCAATATGAGATCCAATAGATGGCTACAATATCAAAGGCTTTCCATATGATTTTATTGAGATACAATCTAAAAAATTGTAACATAAACTAATTAGAAAATCTTGGAATGAACTATTGATAAGCCCATGAATATAACAAATGACTAGATCTTCTTGTAAGAAGTAAAATAGTTTTTATATCTTGATATTTAGCTTGAGTTATAAATGTATAATTTCAAGTGAATTCCTTAATTTGAATGTATTAAATAGAGTGCATGTGATCTCACCAAACAATAAAAGTAGCTAAAAAATCAATCTTTTTTAAGAGCAACTCTTAGCAAATAAATGCAAGCAACTAGGAGAAAGGGGATTTTTTGAAAAGGTAAAAAGGCCATCACATGCCTAGCATTTTGTGCTAAGATAAAAGATCAAAGCACTCACAATAGAGAATTGGAGATTAAACTGGATAAACCAAGTGATATTGGTTTGAAAGGTGATAATGTTAACTTTGAGTTTATAAGCTGAATTGAAATTTTGAACAAAAATTAACTATCATCCATAGGTTTTGGATAAGAAATTATTTTTTCCTAGTTTTTGACTCCTCACACCTTGGTAGAAATGTTTGTTTTGTAATTTTCTCTTGTTTTCTAATATGTTATAAGGCAAGTTTGTGATAAGGTTATTGAACAATAGTTAATATGGAATGCTTGTTGATATTTAAATTGTTGATGTGTATGCACAAGCAGGCTGATGAGAATGGGTTTGTAAAAAGATCAACTACTAGTATGTTGAGTGGAAAACAACTTGCTTCTCCAAACACGGTGAGTTCTGTGATGACCTCAGTGAACACATTTTATCATATTTTCTGTGTTCTATGGTATTGAATATTAAATCTTACAATTTTTTATTTGTCTGAATGAGATATTGATTGAGCTGCATGTAGCTACTATAATCTAAAGAGAAAATTGTACAAGTTTATTAGTTTATGTTAATCATGCATAAAAAATTTCTGGAAGCCTTTATGCAAGTTTAGTAAGAACATGGATGAAGTGCAACTTTTGAACATCATAAAAACTCAACATATCTTCCAAGGATTGTTATAGATCAAATATAATATAAGTTGAACGTCATGCTTTGGATTTATTTTTGGCTGCCTTGTGCATCCTTTTTTACTAATCTCCTTATGTGTGGATGGAAACCAACCCTATACCTGGTCAAATCATTTTTTCAAAATGTTAACTTCGAGTTTATAAGCTGAATTGAAATTTTGAACAAAAATTAACTATCATCCACAGGTTTTGGATAAGAAATTATTTTTTCCTAGTTTTTGACTCCTCACACCTTGGTAGAAATGTTATTTTGTAATTTTCTCTTGTTTTCTAATATGTTATAATGCAAGTTTGTAATAAGGTTACTGAACAATAGTTAATATGGAATGCTTGTTGATATTTAAATTGTTGATGTGTATGCACAAGCAGGCTGATGAGAATGGGTTTGTAAAAAGATCAGCTGCTAGTATGTTGAGTGGAAAGCAGCTTGCTTCTCCAAACACGGTGAGTTCTGTGATGACCTCAATGAACACATTTTATCGTATTTTCTGTGTTCTATGGTATTGAATATTAAATCTTACAATTTTTTATTTGTCTAAATGAGATATTGATTGAGCTGCATGTAGCTGTGTAATCTAAAGAGAAAACTATACAAGTTTATTAGTTTATGTTATTCATGCATAAAAATTTGTTGGAAGCCTTTATGCAAGTTTAGTAGGAACATGGATGAAGTGCAACTTTTGAACGTAATAAAAACTCAACATATCTTCCAAGGATTGTTATAGATCAAATATAATATAAGTTGAATGTCATGCTTTGGATTTATTTTTGGCTACCTTGTGCATCCTTTTTTACGAATCTCCTTATGTGTGGATGGAAACCAACCCTATACCTGGTCAAATCATTTTGTCAAAATGTTAACTTCGAGTTTATAAGCTGAATTGAAATTTTGAACAAAAATTAACTATCATCCACAGGTTTTGGATAAAAAATTCTTTTTTCCTAGTTTTTGACTCCTCACACCTTGGTAGAAATGTATGTTTTGTAATTTTCTCTTGTTTTCTATGTTATAAGGCAGGTTTGTAATAAGGTTACTGAACAATAGTTAATATGGAATGCTTGTTGATATTTAAATTGCTGATGTGTATGCACAAGCAGGCTTATGAGAATGGGTTTGTAAAAAGATCAGCTGCTAGTATGTTGAGTGGAAAGCAGCTTGCTTCTCCAAACACGGTGAGTTCTGTGATGACCTCAGTGAACACATTTTATCGTATTTTCTGTGTTCTATGGTATTGAATATTAAATCTTACAATTTTTTATTTGTCTGAATGAGATATTGATTGAGCTGCATGTAGTTGTTGTAATCTAAAGAGAAAACTATACAAGTTTATTAGTTTATGTTATTCATGCATAAAAATATGTTGGAATCATTTATGCAAGTTTAGTAGGAACATGGATGAAGTGCAACTTTTGAAAGTCATAAAAACTCAACATATCTTTCAAGGATTGTTATAGATCAAATATAATATAAGTTGAACACCATGCTTTGAATTTATTTTGGCTTCCTTGTGCATCCTTTTTTATTGACCTTGCAAGATTCAAATTAACATAATTTAAACCATATGCCCAAAAAATCTGCATGGTAATGTAGTGTTTATATTTGTGGTCTTTGTATCTGATTAGCATGAAGCTAATAATAACATTGTAAGCACTACTATGAGTGTTGGTTTTTTAGTAAATTAGATTGATGAATGGTTCTTGGAATCTATGCTTACTTTAATCCATCTCCCCCATTCTCTTTCTATTGACTTTATACCCTATGGATGATAATAATCATCTAGACTATCAAGCCTCTTGATCAACAAAAATGTGAGACTGCTAAGGTAATTTTCAAGGTAAAACATTCATGAGGTATCATTGCAATTATTTTTGAAAATTTCTTTTTGCAATTATTTTAACACACACATACAAGTACTATTTAAGTAATGGTTGTTTTATTATGCAAACAAGGGTAATCAATACCTATGTAATATAATGTGTTATTTTTTTCTTTTTGCAGGAATGTATTGATAAACTCAAAGAATGGGATAAAGTTAAGGTGTTGGATCCATTAGATGGTGATGTTGTGGGCATTGGGTGGATTCATTCCCTATCTATTGTACATGGAGTCAACTTGAAAGGAACAATGGATGCAAATGTAAACATTTTAAAGGTCACAAGTAACATACCCCTTGTTTATGAAGACAAAATAGATGGAGTTGTTCATCTGAAAGAGAAAGAGGGAACCTTCACATAGTGGCCACTAAAATATTTGCAAAAAATGACATAGTTGAACATATTTATCATGTACTAGTTGCTAGACATCTTGGCTCACTACTTTATGTAGTATTTTGAATATGTTGTTCAGGGATCTTAATTATCATGGTGTATTTGAAAGACTTGGAAACTCTTAGACAACTTTGACATTTTTTATTATATTTACATATATACTCTTAGACATCTTTGACATCTTATAACTTGATATATCTATTGATGTATATTTGCATTAATTTTTTCTTTATTGTAGATTACCTTTATTTATCATGATATTGAATCAATCTTTTAATTCTAGTATGTTGTAGCTTGTACGCATATGTAATATTTTTATTTACTTTTATGTTTTAGTTCAAATTTAATATTATGTTAGTTTTGCATTATAAAATTTATGGTATTTAATAAATTATTCATTTTATGATTATATTTACTACCAATTAATGGAAACGATTAAATAAAATGACTAAATATATGACTAAAGTAATGACTAAAATAATGATAAATATATGACTAGTAATGACTAAATTATTGACTAAAGTAATGACTAAATTAATGACTAAACATATGACTAAAGTAATGACTAATATATGACTAAAGTAATGACTACATGACTAAATAAATGACAGTTAACAATAATTAATGACTAGATTAATTATTAAATATATAAACTAAATTAATGACTAAATATATGACTAAATAGAAGTACTACCATGACTAAAATAAATGACTAGTTAATAACAATCAATGACTAAATTAATGACTAAATCAATGACCAAATCAATGTAGGTAATTAAAAATTAATGACTAAATAAATGACTAAAAATAGTTTAGTCACAAATTTGAGTCACATTATAGAAGAAAAGGACTAAAATAGTTTAGTCATAAACTTGGTGGTGTTATAAATGACTACAAATAAACCTCTAATAGTCATGTGACTAAACTTAGTCATTTATATACAAATTTTAGTAGTTTATTTAGTCATATATTGTTGTTTGTGTACTATTGTTATGATAATGCATCCTCTACTACCCCCATGAAACGGGTTACTCATGCTATGATCATTACCAAGCAAAAAAATAGTGATATCATTGAAGAATCTCATGAGTCTAAAGTTCCTAACTCTAATGAACTCCATTTAGGAGATACAATTGATGTGCCAATGGACCTTGATGATAAAGAAAAAGTTATTAAAATTGGGAAGTGCCTTGATGATGAAGAACAAGAGGACACTAAAACTTTACTTCATGATTTTCCTAAAAAAATTGCTTGGAAATATTTTGATATGCTAGGAATTGATCCAAAAATTATGACACACAACATTGTTCTTGCTGAAAATGCTAAACCTATTTTCCAAAAGATACGAAAAACGCACCCGAACATAGCTTGGCATGTTAAATCAGAGCTTGAAAAACTCCTTGATGCAGGATTCATTCAATCTATTGATTATTCTCCTTGGATCTCAAACATTTTCACAGTTTCTAAACACAATAATCGTATTAAGATATCTATGGATTTTCATGACTTGAATAAAGCTTCTTTAAAAGACAACTTTCCAGTTCCTAATATTGACATGATCGTGGATTCAACTGCTGGACATGCTTTGTTGTCATTCATGGATGGATTTTCTGGTTATAATCAAATCCTTATTAATCCTTAAGATTAATACAAAACCACCTTTACAACTATTTGGGGAACGTTTTGTTGGGTTGTGATTCCCTCTGGTTTAAAGAATTCCCATGCAACTTATCAATAACCAATGACATTGATTTTTCATGATTACATCCACAAAATTTTGGAATATTATTTTGATGACATCCTTGCTAAATCCTTAACATGATAAGACTATGTAAATTTTCTTCAAAAAATCTATGAATAAATATGTAAATAAAATATGTGATTAAATCCAAAAAAGTGTGTCTTTGGCATAGATAGTGGTAAAATTTTGGGGTTTATCATATCTCACAGAGGCATTGAGGTGGACACAAAGAAAATTGATGCAATTATTAAACTGCCACCTCCTAGAAACATTTATCAATTGTGAACGTTACAAGGCCAAATTCAAGCTATCCATCATTTTGTTGCATCTTTAGGAAATCACACATTACCTCTCACAAATATTCTTAAGAAGGGTGTACCTTTTGATTGGGATGAGGATTGTAAACAATATTTGGAGAGTTTAAAGGAATACCTTACAACCCCACCTATTTTACAACCTATTGTGCCAAACAAACCGTTTATCTTGTACATAGCCACATTAGCCCATGCTCTTGTAGCATTGTTGGCTCAACAAGATGATCACAGAAAAGAAAATCATATATATTACATCAGTCGAACCTTAATTGATTATGAGACTCGATACTCACCAATAGAAAACAATTCTTAGCTCTTGTATTTGCTACTTGTAAATTGTGACATTATTTACTAAATGTTGAAATACAAGGCATAACAAAATTCAATCCCCTTAAGCATCTTTTTAACAAAACAGACCTTTCTGGATGCTTAGCTAAGTGGGTGATGTTGTTAACCGAGTTTAACCTTAATTTTGTTTCACAAAAAGCAATAAAAGGACAAGCCTTAACCGATCACTTAGTTGATGCTCCTTCTCCTCTCACTTTACCTAATCATGACTCCTTTCTTGATGAGAGTGTCTTTACCCCTAATATTATAACATGAGAATTGTATTTCGAAGGATCTAAGTGTAGAATAGGTTCTAGTGCTAGAGTGGTATTGATTCCACCTGATGGAAAACCTATTCCTTTGTCCTATCGATTAAATTTCCTATGTACAAAAAACACAGCTGAGTATGAGGTATTAATCATGGGTTTGCGAGTTGCTTTAACAATGGATTCTAAACATATCAAAATATTTGGTGATTCACAATTAGTTATCAAAAAATCAATTGGACATATCAAACTAGCATGACAAGTTGTCAAAATACAAGGATCTTAAAATGAAATTGTTAGAGAAATTTGAATCATTCACCATTGATAACATGCCACACAAAGACAATAGACATGTACATGCAATGGCAAGTGAAGCCTCTCTTATATTCCCACATGATCCTTCAATAGACTTCAATTTTTTTATTCATCCCATCATGAAACCTTTGATTGATACTTGATTATAAGACATTTTAACGATAACTCAAGATGACTCATGCGAATGGTATGATACAATCTACCATTATTTAAAACATGGTACTCTTCCCGAGCCCACAATGATAAACACTCAAAATCTTTTACACAAACTAGCAGCTAAATATGTGATCCTCGCCAATGTATTGTATAGAGGGTCCTTTAATGGTCTCTTACTATGGTGTCTTAAGGATTCTAAAATCCCTACAGCACTTAAACAAGCTCATATTGGTGCTTGTGAAGGTCATTTTGGAGGATGGTCATTAGTGCAAAAACTTATTTGTATGGGTTATTATTGGAGACATATGGAGAAGAACTGCTTCGCTTACATTAAATGATGTCACAAATGTTAAGAACATAGCAATTTGATCCATGCTCCTACTTCTGAGCTCCATGCCCAAGTTCCCATTTGGCCATTTTCAGTATGGGGATTGGATCTTATTGGAAATATTTCACCTCCCTCTTCTATTGGACATACATTTATCATAACCGCAACAGACTATTTCATGAAATGGGTAGAAGTTATTCCTCTTCATTCTACAAATGCTGAAGTAATTTCTCATTTCATATTGGAACACATGATTTCTCACTTTGGACTTCCTTTCACAATCATTTTAGATAATGGAACCCCGTTTAAGAATAACGAAGTCAAGAAATTTCTTGAAATGTTCAACATACAACATCAATTTTCCACACCATACTATCTGCAATCCAATGGACAAGCTGAAAGTACTAATAAGATTCTAGAAAAAATCCTCAAGAAAACTATTAACAAACATCACAAGGACTAGCATACACAATTACATTATGTGCTTTGTGCTTATCGAACAAGTGTTAGATTATCCACAGGAACTACACCCTATAACCTCATTTATGGCACTGATGTGATCATGCCCTTGGAGTTAGAAATTCCTACATTTCCAATTGCTCTTCAAGACCTTATTGACAATGCCACTTATAAAGACCAACAATTGCACCAACTTGAGATGCTTGATGAAAAGCACATTAATGCTCTTGAGCATCTCCAAGCTTACATCAAACAATTACAACGAAAACACAACACACATGTCATTCCTAGAACATTTCATAAAGGTGATTTTGTTCTTTATGAAAATCAACGAAATACCAATGTTGACAATGAAGATAATGAAAACTTCAGCCCTAATTGGTTAGGACCTTACATAGTTGATACCAGTTATGGGTTTGGTGCTTATGTATTAATGGAGCTTGATGGAACAACCCTTAAGGAACCTATTAATGCCAGGAATTTGCATCAGTATTACGTCTAATCTCTTTGAATAGTATGATTGATAAAGTAGTGTTGACTAGATTTATTTGATGTCATTCTACATAACTTTCACATTGCTTCATTGTTGACAACTAATCTTGTGTTTGTCTTGAACACTCTAAGGGTAATTATTTAAGTTTCATACTATTCACCCTTTTTTTCTATTAAGTTAGATCCTTATATGAGTTATAGGTGTATTTAGTTTAACATATTCTCTAATCAACAATGTTGTATCTATAGTGAAACTGAAATAGATTTTACATCAGATCACAATAATCATGTTAAATCATGTAGACATTAATTAAATACTTTTACCATGAATTATTTAGTTAATCACATTACTATTTAACATTCAAACACATTAAGAAAAAATATGAAAACATCAAATATGCATGTATATATATATATCTCAAAAATAAATTATATACATCTTACTATCATATACAAAGTCACAACGGTCTATGAGAACTAGACCCCTCAAGGTTTGGTGCTCATAATCCAGCCATTGGATGTCATGAGATGGTCATGTGTGATCATGACCATGAACTGTCGAGTCTAAGTGCATATTGTAGACCCTATACTCAACCAACAACCACAAGATGCTCCTTTTCCATCTGATCCCTCTTTGATCATACGTGTGCTAGCTCTGCATGCAATCTCTCAACCTCTACTGAGGTCTGTGATGACTTTCCTACACTCTCAGCTCGATGGCGTCATCTCCTCATGCTCTCATATGCCACTTGTAACCTCACGAAAGGTCTAAGCAACTCTAGCTCCTCCTCCATGATCGGTGGGGGCATGTAGTCAGAATCCATCTCCTCCTTGTCAATGGATGTAGACACTATGTCTATAGTAGCCTGATAATAGAACTCTTTCCAATCTCTTATCACTCTTGCAAGATAGAAAAGTACACAATTAGTACACATAATTATCATCATATATATATATACAAAACATAAAATGCTAAAGTACATGTGTAAAATAAAAAAACATCATCACCTATGTCTCCAAACAAATGAGGAATATCAACTTCATCCTCTTTGGGGGCATGGAGGACATGTTAGCCTCTCTATGACTCTAGGTGCCAATATCTATTATCCCTACTATATGTGATTTGGTCTTGTAAGTGTGTGAGGACTCTCCATGCTCATACTAATCCTTAGTCGCTAACTCATCACCCTCACTTAGGGGTGGATCCTCCTCATAATACTCATCCTCCTCATACTCCTCATCACCCTCATCCTACTCTCCATCCTGGTCCTCATAGACAAGATCGGCCTCTGACTCATACTCATCATGAATAACATCAGTAAATATATCTGTTGGCCTATATTGCACATCCTTTGCTCTCTCCTTTGGCTCATCTCCCTCATCTGGTACTAGTCCTACATCACCTATAGGGACATCCATGGAAAACATAGGAGATGGCTGTTTCACTGACCACCACTCCTCATGCTCATTTGTGCTACCAACATCATTAGTGTCAACAACTAGTGGTTGATCATGATCTGAATCATCAGAATCACTCTCACGAACATGATCTATAGTAAGTTGAATGATATCCACTTGACCTTGAGACTCCACCGTGGTACCCTATTGAGGGGAGTCCCTCAGGTGATGTTGCACCTACCCAAACTATTACTTATTTCGCCAATGAGAGAGCAATACAACATAGTCATGCCTCCTAGCTAGAAACCTATCCATCTGTACATCCTCCTTAGTTGTCTTTTGGGATTTGGCCACTGTAGAGTGAGTATATAAGGTCTCCATAGGATCTCGTCCTCCTCCAACCGATCAAATCTCACCCTCCAAAAATGTAAATCTCTGTACTACCACAAACGTCATAGAGGATAGCCGAATGCTCATGGATATCCTATAGCTATAGCACAAGGGAATTGGAGAGGCCTAGTGCATGTAATATGCTCAAGGAACTACACCTCTAGAAGCATGTAGGGCACCATATTGTCAATCTCTTGAAACAAAAATCTACCAAGATCATAAAATAAGTGTGCTAGGATGTAGTGGCCCCATGTATAGACCGTTGTGTGCTTGTACATCCCCTGAATCAAGTGTACCAATCCTCCATCTAAGTGTGCCACTCCTCAATTAGGATTGAGAAAAAGAGCTACTGTATGCATCATAATTCATCTAACAATAGGAGATCACAAATATAGAAGCATGGGAAGCTCGATTAGTGCTCTCACGTGCACATCATTAGTAGGTCCATCCAGGCAATACTGCATATCCACCTTCTCATGGAATGACCGATCCCCCCAAAAATATACCCACTCTCCCTAAACAGGAACTTAGAGAATATGGTGTACATCCTCGAGTGTGATGGTCAACTCCCTAGTAGGAAGATGAAAGGTACATGTATCAGCGTCCCAATGCTCATATAAGGCCATGAGCATGCCATCATTGTATCTCATGGGTGGCATTAGATATGCCCAATAGATACCTACTACTTGTAAATGATTTATCATTGCTATTGATAGAACTAGCACTAAATGTCTCAAAAAACTAATCTAACTTCCCCATAGCTGCTGTCGTGACTGGGCAGAGACCTATCCAAATCATCACAAAATGTTCTTAAAATTCATCTAATATCTTCCATTTTCACATATTTCATCATGCAAGTGTGCTTAGAAAGTGGATCTAGTGTTCTTATCTAAGTGCCCTAGACACTTTAGAACCCTTTTAGGACATTTCACAAAGAAACAAGACACTTTGCGAATAAGCGAGACACTTTGCGAACAAAAGGGACACTTTGCGAACAAATGGGACACTTTGAGGAAAAAAGGGAACACTTTACAAATTTTTTTCCAAGATCCTAAATTAACCTATCCATGTATTAAAAATCATTAAATTATTACAAAACCACAAGGTGAAAGTTGAAGAATTGACTCACCTCATAATACAACTCACCGCGTGCCACTTGCTCTCGAAGCCCATCTAATAGCGAAGGTGTGTAATCTTGTCTACTCGGCATCTTCTAATCTCACTTGTCACTCTCAAGCTACAAGAAGGTAAAATGCAATAGTAAGTGAAAAATTACTTTCTTCTACTTCTTTTAACCTATTTTCATCACTTTTACTCTCATGCATTAAATTAGGGTTATTTTCCCTTAAGAACTTTACTAAAGCATCTTTTCGTCAAAACAACATAATGAGAGCTAGGGAAATCCATTTTCGATGTCATTTGATGAATTGGAATCATGATTCTACACTCAACATCATCCATCATCTATCATTATATGGCATGGTACATGGAAATCTATGGTATGATGTTCTTTACTCAACATGGCTAGATTGCTACCTTGGTTCCACCTTCGTAAAGCAAGTTTAATCAAGGGGGGCATACATCTACCCTCAAATTGGATTCCTAGGAGTTAGATAAAAGGATTTTTGGACAATTAAAAAATGTATGTTGCAGGATGTGGTTCCTAATTTTGTGGTTTTGTAGATAACTACATTGGAGGCTTCATTCTCCCATATTTTGAACAAGTATCCTTTTATGTAATAAAGTGCACTATTTAGAATCCTTTAGCTTACATATGCACATAGAGTTATATGGAAGCTAAAGTGGAGGCTAAATGTGGTGTAGAAAATTAGACACTCTTGAGAAAACAGACAATTTCACACCTAATTAGACCTACTTTTGAGTACCCATTCATTATTTGTCCTTCAAAAACAACATTTATAGGCCCCTAAAACCCATTATTTTTTTTCTAGAGGCTTGTTTCACTTGAGAAATCACTTAAATCCCAACAAAGAGCATTCAATTCATCCATATCCCAAAAACTCACCTTTAAAAACCATTGGTGGGATCCATTCACCACCTTGGGTGAATGAGTCCCCTCTGGTGGGACCCATTCACCAAGGGTGGCCAATGAGTCCCTTTTGAGGGAAATTTCAATTTTGAGTAGGAATTCAATTAATTCAATTTATTTTTTTGGTGAATGTCAGCCTCTTAGGTCTAAATAATGGAAAAATTAGGTGTTCATGCTTATAATACTCATTTTAAGTCATTTTTCACATCCTTTAGTCATTTCAGAAAAGCATATTCTAAAGTCAAGTCTTCCACAACAAGTTGCATTAGCACAAGTTAAAGTTTTAGGGCAGCAAACTAGGGTTTTTGTAGGTCTTGAAGCTCAATTTTTGGATCAAGGCTCAACATTGCAAGGAGTTGATGATGGATTCTTATGGTGAATCATGGAGAAATCTAGGCTAAGGAGATGCATCTAGCCATCAAATCAAACCTAAAGACTTTTTTTCAAAGTGATTCCATCTTCCATTTCTTCTCTATCTTTAGATTAAGGTTTTACATTTCATTTACATTCTATTTTCATAACATTTCATCTCCATTTTTGATGTGTTGTAGGATTTCTAGGGTTGAAGTCTTGCATCATTCAAATCACATTTTCATATCTTGTTCTAGCACAATGGAATAAGGTTTCATCAGACTTCAGATCTTCCTATTCTTTAACACACTTAAGGCTAGGGTTTATGTATATTTTTATCCATTTAAGGTTTCATTACCCAACTAGGGGTTTGACCAAGGAAAAAACCCATTAGAAAAACAATTTTAAGCTATTTTGTAGGAATTTTCCAAGATCCAAAATCGAGTTTCCATTAGAAATTGTTGTATAGGTGTCAAGGTGTATAATAGAGATTTGAAATTATAGAAATTTGAAAATGGACTGATTCACCATGCACAATGAATGAGTCCCTCTTGAGGTGTCTTTTTGAGTTAGATGTAGATCTCGACACCCAGTTTGCAGAAAACAGTCTCGGGGCAGAAAAACCCTAACCTAGGACTGATTTTCCCAAGGTGGTTAATGAATCCTAGTCAGCTCAAAAATCAAATTTCTCAGATTTCCATATTGATTTCTAGTCCTCTTTAGCTTCTTAGGTGGACACATTCTGATATATAACTTTCTGTTTAGTTTCAATTGCATTTTTGTTCATTCTTTTAAGCTTTTTGCAAACATCACTGTGTTTTCAAACATTACATATTTCTTAGAGTTTTACATTCATAATCAGTTAATTACATTACTTAGTTGCATTTAGATCATCTCTTTTAGTCTTAATCACATCATACATACATTATATTGAGTGAACCACATTGATTTTTAGTGAGGTTTATCACTCTCATTTTATGTGAAACATCCTAACATTGCAAGAGTAGTTTATAAAGCTCATTCCCAAAAATCTATGGTTCAAAAAGGAAGGTTATTTTTCTCTCTAATTGATCACATCTTACTTTATCCTCTCATTTTCATTAGTCAATCCCTTATTATCCCTCACCAAATTTTGAATCTGAGCTTTGGTGAACTTGGCCACATTCACCTTTAGATCAACAGTCTCAATAGGGTATGTATCTCCTACTCTCTATACTAGAAGGTGACCATAGATATAATCATGATTATTGTTAAGGGGAGGCCTCTTTCTTGGTGGGTAAAGGGCTCAAATCTACAAAGTAGTTTTATTCTAGGGTTATACCTTGATCTAGTATATATCCTATCACTAGCCTCATCTATTAATTGCAAGGACTGATTTTCTCTTTTCAGGAAACTATCAAACACTATGGCTGAGTTGATGTCCCACCATGGAAGCAGCATGACCCTAGCCTCTTTTAATAGTGCTCTTCCTATTTTAGGAGTCATGTTATCTATTTCTTTATCACGTGACCTCATACTGGAGTTCTTTCAAGGCATCTGCTTCTTACTCAAGGTTGATTTCTATTAGTTTTTCCCTCATCATTCTACCTTTGTATTCATAAATGAACGATTTAAACTAAGAGGTTTGAACGAATGCATCATCTACAAAAAAAATTTAGCTAGAAAAATGTCACATCATTATAAAATTCATTAGAAGCTTCAAAGGTGATCACATTCATCTCTAGTGGTACTTCATACTAGGGAATAGTAGGGATGGTGATCTATGTAACCTCATTCTCTTCCTCAATGTCATGCTCAATAATAATAGGAGTATCAACTGAGAAGCTTACATCTAGAGTAGGCTATGGTGATAAATGACTTAAGGGTACCACATTATCAACTTGTTTCTTGAAACCATGATGTGAGAGCTAGAGGAAAAAATAATATATATCAATCTCATCTAACAAAACTCAGAACATTCTTTGTTTTTTCTCTCATTTCAAGTTCAATTTTCTCTTCACAAACCCTTGCTTCAACACACCAAAATAGAAAAAAAATCACAAACCACTTCTTGACCCTTCAAAACACCTCCAATCACCAAAATAACCTTGGGAATCATAGATTTAAATTACAAAACCTCATATTTAATCACTTTAATAGATTAAAAGTCACAATATTGTATCAAATATTAAAACCCTCATTCAAGCACAAATTTTCATCAAGCAAGCAAGGGTTTATTGAAACCAGTATGTCAAAACCTGAAGTAACCTTGAAAGTGCTTCACGCACCTTGGAATATTCCTACAAATAACCTCCAAACTTGTTTCCAACCTCAAATACTTTAGATTTATCAAAACCCTACATGTAGCCAACAATTTTCAACAAAAAACCCAATAAAATTTACTGATGATAGTCTAAGGATTCTTCAAAACTCATCAAAATATTCTACAAAATAAATTAAACCAATGGGAAATCATTCATAACCTCAAAATAGACCTTCATACAAGTTTTTATCAATTTCTAATGGTGAAAATGAAAGATATGCTTTTTTTATTGCTTGTTGCCCTATATAAATTTGAATCTACCTAACTTGGGTAAAATTGTCATAACTTCTTCATATATTCCTAAAATTCAAAAAATAGTGGAATTTGAAATGAAGACTCATAGGTTTTTAACCTCCAATAACTTTTGTATAATAATATACCCATAAAATTCCATACAAGGCAAAGAAACAACAGAAAACATTTCATAAATAACAGAAAATTATGGTGTAACTAATGATTTTACATTCAACTCTTAACTATCACCCTAAAAATGATGGATGGATGGTATAAATAGATGTTACAAATTAATTTCAATATGTTTTAACCACATACAAATACCTTTTACATGACTTGACCCTTAATATTCCCTTATTTGCATTTTTGCAAGTTTGCTTTACAATTTTTTTGACAACTTTTTACACTTTTTGCAATATTTGAGAAATGGACTCAAATAAACTATATAAGACCTATAAAATAACTAATGTGGCCTCTTGGTCCTTATTAAAAAAAAATTAACAATAATAAATCAAAATCCTAATGTAGACCTCTTTTGACAACACTTTTTCATTTTTTGCAAATTGGGTACAATGACCTTACAACCTATCTAAAAATTCATCAAATGACTCAAACACCTTGTAATGATGTTGAAAGACCTTATTAAATGAACCCTAAGAATTCCTAAACTCTTATTTACATATTGGCCTCATGGATGCATATTTTTCATTAGGTGCTCTTGCACCATTCTCCTGGAGAAAAGAAAATTCAAGTCCTCTTGAAAGCTGGTCTGCTCCTTCATGGTCTTCTAGTTCTTTAGTAATTTTTCCTTAATATTGGCAATTATCCTTGGGTCTTTCTTCCTCTTCTTCTTATACCATCTCTTTTCTAGCAACATGTTAGTCTTCATGCTCCAAAAGTCCATTTCTTGTGCATATACCTCAGCAACATCATCTATATCTACATTCTCATCATTGGAGTACCATATGACAACATTTTCACCATAATCTCAACCTACATCATATTCTTGCAAACCTATATACACCTCATTAGCAAACAAATATGCAACATCTCTAATATGAACAACATCTTGAATATCAATACCAACTTTATCAAAAACATCATCTACCTTCTCTACGTGCTCATCAACAAATATTTCATTACCTGCTTGATCACTAACAACCATATCATTAATCTCAACATCAATATGTTCATCAACAAAAAAAGAGTTTTTTCCATATTCAAACATAATTTGAATATCATACATCTCATCTTGTAGCTTACTTTGCTCAACAAACTCTATCTCTACCTCATTTGTTGTTGTCCTTGCTTGTCTTTTCCTTCTTTGAATAATATTTTGTATGGGCCATTCAAACTTTTTTTTCATGGTTATGTGCCAAATTTTTGCTTGTCTGATCCACTGCTCCATCTTCATCATGGACTCTACATAAAAATCATTGAACTCTACTTCCCTTCTCCTCATCTCTTGCTTTAACTCAGCTATCTCTTTGTCAATCATCTCATGTCTCTTCCTTTCTTCCTATTCCTACAAATACCTTCTTAACACTTCCATATTATTGTCTACTCTCAAGCAACCTTCTTCTTGCTTCAACTTCTCTCAACTTTCTCTTCCTTCTCTAGGCAGCAACCAGGTTCTTCTCAACATACACAAACCACAACACACAAACACAAAACCACAAACTCCCTACCCAACACCTTCTATGCTTTGATACCGCTTTGATGCAAGAGCTAGAGGAAGAAAAAAACTTATCTCAATCTCATCTAACAAAACTTAGAACATTCTTTATTTTTTCTCTCATTTCAAGTTCACTTTTCTCTTCAAAAACCCATGCTTCAACACACCAAAACAAAAAAGAAAATAGAAACAACTTCTTGATCCTTCAAAACACCTCCTATCACCCAAATAACCCTAGGAAACATAGAGTTAAATTAAAAAACCTTAGATTCAATCACTTTTACAAATTGAAAGTCACAATATTGCATCAGATATTAAAACCCTCATTCAAGCACAAATTTCCATCAAGCAAGCAAGGGTTTATTGAAACTAGTCCTTCCAAGCCTCAAGTCACCTTGAAAGTGCTTCACACACCTTGGAATATTCCTGAAAATTACCTCCAAATTGATTTCCAACCTCAAATACTTTAGCTTTATAAAAACCCTACATGTAGCCAACAATTTTGAACCAAAAACCCAATAAAATTTACTAAGGACAGCCTAGGGCTTCTTCAAAACCCATCAAAATCTTCTCCAAAATCAATGAAACCAATATAAAATCATTCATAACCTCAAAAAATGCATTCACACAAGTTTTTACCAATTTCTAATGTTTAAAATGAAAGATATGCAATTTTTATTGCTTGCTGCCTTGTGCAAATCTGAATCTACCTACCTATAGTAAAATTGTCATAACTTCTTCATATCTTCATGAAATTCAAAAAAATAAGTAGAATGTTAAAGAATATTCATATTTATTTAACCTCAAATCATTTTTGTATCATAATCTTCCCATAAAATTCCATACGAGGAAAAGAAACAACATAAAATGTTTCAGAAATAACAAAATATCATGGTGAAACTTATTATTTTACATTCAATTCTTAACTAACATCCTTAAAATGATGGATGTATGGTATAAATAGATGTTAAAAATTAATTTCAATCATTTTCAACCACCTAAGATTACCTTTTACATGACTTGACCCTTAGTATTCCCTTATTTGCATTTTTGCAAGTTTGCATTACAATTTTTTTGACAACTTTTTATACTTTTTGTAATGGAATCAAATCAACTATATAATACCTATAACATGCCTAATTTGGACTATTGGGCCTTATTACAACAATAAATTAACAATACTAAATCAAAATCCTATTGTATACCTCTTTTGACAACATTTTTTCATTTTTTGCAAATTGGGTACGATGACCTTACAACCTATGTAAACATTCATCAAATGACTCAAACACATTGTAATGGTCTTGAAAGACCTTATTAAATGATCCCTAAGAGCTCCTAAACTCTTATTTACATATTAGCCTCATGGAGGCATATAGTCCATCAGGTGCTCCTGGACCAAACCATTATCTCTTCTTCTTTCAAAAGCTATGTGAGGTACATCCTTAGTCAATTCTTCTTCATGTAGGACAAATTTTTCAACCCTCTCCATAGGATCTTGTATTTCATGAAAATATTCTACATATAATGGATTATTGCTTCTCCTCCAGGCCTCTACCATAACTATTTTATTATATGTATCCTTCCTCATCATTACTTGACTTTCATCACAATTTCTAATGACATCATCCACAAAGAACTTATGTTCATATCTTTTCAGTCTTAGTGACATATTGGAATCATGAATGAAGTGCTCATGGTCAAAATTCTCTCTCTTGTTTCCCAATGGCATGCCATAATAATCTATTTTTATATTAATTGATTCATACCCTTGATTAATAGTAATGGTAAAATAACCAAAATGAAAGGTAGAAGGAATGAGAGATTGCCTTCCATAGCTCTTGAGGTGCATAAAGTCTAAAAAAGAAAATTGTCTCACAATATCTAGGTATGCAACCCTATCTAGTATAGTCTTAGGCAATAAAAATGGGGCTACCTCAAATCCATATACTCTTATCACAATGCAATCTTCAAAGGAATACCAATCCCCCCAATTATGGTTTATCCTTCCCTTGATGTGTTTTATCCTTTGGTATGAGGAAATTTTGTATCTTTGCAGACAAACTATAATCACATTTATGACCAAGAAGCTTATAAAAGCATTTGATAAAATATTCTTCAAAATATAAATAGTGGGATCTCCAACATCTACTGTCCCATATGGATGTCCACATCTGGACTAGTCTATAATTCTCATCACTATCCAAATCTTTAATTCTTAATTCCTCCCCCAACATTCCCATTTATTTTCCTTCATATAGTATCATTTGCATAAGTAGTGAGTAATGCTTGAAGTTGATGGCATCACTGTTATTCTTAATGGCTGCGAGTTAGGCATTAATGACCTCAGAAAAATATTTTGCATAATCATAAGGCCTAGCATCTTGTGTTTGGATATCTATGGCTAAAACCATGGGAGCTATAACCATCGCAATAGAGGCATCAATTCCTAGGACTTGGCTAGTTGAATAGTATATGTACTAGTAGCATTCTTCAAATGACTCCATAAGAAATGAGGGTTTCTCATCACTAGAGAATCTTCTAAGCTAGTTTCCTAGGCCCTTGGGTCTATGCAAAGGTAACTTCCACCTTTTATAGATTTTATCCATGGTCTAATACTCTTCCCACAAGTCTCGTATCCTCAATTTTGTTTTAATGGTTGTGTCAAGTTGAAAAACCATGCATATATAATTTGTGTTATGATGATAAATTGTGAATCATCATGGGAATAGATTTCCCTCATTTTAGGGTTGTAGTTTTTAGCCAATACCTTAATCAATTCTATGTTTACAAACATAGTAGACATGAAAATATTTTCCAAATTCATGTTTCAAGGATTTGAGATAGGTCTATGTTTATACTTATTTCTATAATGATATATATATAGATCATAGCCTCTCTACGAAGTCCACACATCTTCAATATTTTTATGTTTATCTTCCAACTTTTCACATGAAGGATTCAATTGATCCTTTCTCCTAGATTTTGGTCTAGACCTAGGACATTGATCTATTAAGTCTTGGTTTAATGACCTAGTCTCTATTTTCTGCCTCTTTACTTTTGGTTTTTCTAGGGTTTTATCCATCTCAAGACCCTATTTGCACAATACTTCAAGAAATTTTTTTATAGAACACATTCAGCTGAGCCAAGAACACTTAATTGAGATAATGCCATTTTTTTGAGCTACTTGCTTTCATCCAACTCTACCTCCTTGATATTCAACAACAATTTGCAGTGATTTTGATTTCTTAGGAGTTAGATATATCAAGATTTGGCATGCTTGAACCAATTATGGTTCATAAATGAAGCTCGCTCCACCTTTCTAATCACTTGCAATATTAAGGGTATTTATCTCCTCAATGTCTTTATTAGTCATGTCAACAAAGTAAGAAATCATTTCATCATTCCAAAGAGACCCTAACAAGATGTCTTTTTCTTTCTTCTATGTCTTTGATAGGGTTTCAAAAATGTCAAAGAGACATTTGATTTTTTCTCTTTGATCCCACAAAGTCTCTTCGATGGTTGCACCTCAAGTTTTCCTTCCTTGTAATTTTGACATCACAATGTCAATGAGACTGGTGAACATTTCTTTCTAAGAAAATTATGTCTCCTTGTGATACTCGTGTTCCTTCTTTCAACAATGTTTCTTTGAATGACCTCTTTTGTGTCTTTAAAATGTCGAAAAGACCTCTAGTTATCTCCCTTCAATGTCCTATAGTCTCATTGGCAGTACATGCTTGCAGTTATGTTCCCATTGTTAGAAATTTGAAGATACTTTTGTTAATGGCCATTCAATTCCTTTGTGTCTCTTCAAAAATATTTTTCTTACTTGTTCCTATGGTGTCAAAGAGACTTCTTCATTTCTTAGTCCGAGACACTAATGTCTCTTTGATATTTCCATTGTTCTCACTCGATCATTTTCTTCTAGTAATTCACTATTTATTTTATAGTAATCTCTTGATGTTCGAGATAAGTTTTTCTATTTCCTAAATAAAAGATGATCATGCATCCTTTCAATATCAATATCTTGTTAGAGAGACAAGCTAATTTCTCACTCCGAAGCATCTAGGCCTCTTTGATATATTTCTCTCTAGACTATTGATGAGACATTTGAATAAGTCAATTCAAAGCACGAGTGTCTCATCAATATTTCCATCGACCTTTCATTGATCTCGTCGAAGAGACAATGGTGTAGCTTTCTTTGATATGGTATTGTCTTGGAGACATACCTTGTATTGCCAAGGAAGCTCCTTAGGAAGTGGAATTATTTCAAAGTGACAATTAGAGGCTTTATTTTAAGAGCTATATACATCAGGAAATTTTATGTTTAATGTCAAATATATTAAAAAAAAGGGCGATGGAGGCTTATGGTGGAAATGGGATGATAAATAAAATGGAGGCATGAAAAAAACAAGGTGAATTTTTTAGCTCCAACAATGGCTCCAATTAGGGATTAATGAATGTGAGATCATTGCAAGAATCTAGAAATGATCTCTAGGAGGTAGACCATGGGTGGATGTGATTGAATGGTATGGGGATGAGGGGTGGAAACCTAAAAATATTGTGCATGGAATATTAGATTTTTAAGAAAAGAAGTGTTTCAAGATTGTCCATGCAATAGAAATTCTTGATCTTCTCCTAACATATTTTGAAGATAATAAGAATCTTCACGACCTCTACCTATAACAATAAATGGTCCTATCCAAATCTTCAAACTTCCCATGTTTCCCTTTATCTTGACACCTAGCATTCCATAACAGGACCATGTCATTCACTTCAAACTTTCTATCTTTTTCCTTTTTGTCAAATAAGTATTTTGTTTGTGACTACATTTTTGTGTTACACTCAACCAAGCTTCTAATCTCATATAATTCTTCTAATTGATCCATTCTATCTTCCATAGGTTCAGGGATATCTAAGTCTTCTTGGAGCATAAACCTATATACTGGTAAAAGGTTTTACATGGGCATCCTTGCTTGTGTCCTATAAACCAATTTTAAGGGTGATTTTCTAGTTGACTTCTATGTTGTGATTCTATCTATGTAGACCACCAACCTCAATTTGGAATCCCAAGCCTTTTTATTGTTGTTCGACATCATTTTAATTATCTTTAGGATAATCTTGTTGCTTGATTTAGCCTACCCATTTACTTGTGGATGATATGGGGATGAATACAAATTTTTTATGTCATATGTCTCATATAACCTCTTGAACTTTTCTAATCTAAAGCACATACCATTGTTTGTAATTATCCTTACAGGTGTTCCAAATATAGTGATGATATTCTCCATCAAGAAGTTTATCACAACTTTACTAGTGGCTTGCTTTGTAGGGATGGCTTCTATCCATTTTGCAAAATAGTCAATCACTACTATAATCCATTTATGACCTACAATAGACTTCTCTAGTATCTCTCCAATGAAATCGATCCCCCATTGATGAAATAAAGCTTCAACTTGCATTGGTCTAAATGGTAGTGATCCTTGACACACCATTTTTCTAGAAAACATTTTACAAGCTTCACACTTTTGTACATAAGAAAAAGAGTCATTGAAGACCCTAGGATAATAGTATCTAGCTCTTAGAATTTTGTGGGAAGTGGTTTTGGCTAAAACATGTCCTCCATAGACTCGTTCATGCATCTCGTTTAGTACATGACTTGCTTATGATTCATCTAAGCACAATAGACACATTCAATCTCAGTATAAGTCTCCATCCATAAAGACATACTTTGAGGCATGCAATTTTAAGGTTCTTTTTTTAATTTCATTCAAGTCTTTAGGACATTTCTAGTTCTTTAGATAATACATTATATTGGTGTACCATGGGGTATTCTCAATGCTTGAAATCATACCTTCATCCTCCCTTATGTTATAGATTTGAGATGCCTCAAGATTGGATTCAACCATAAGCTTAGCTAACCCATGTCCTCTAACCAATTTGGTGATATGGATTTCAATGTAAAACTCTTGAATCTTGTTAATCCATCTACACCTCCTCCCCATGAATTCAGTTTGCACAAATACATCCTTAACTGTAGCATTAGGGACACAAGAAATTATCTTTGCACCTACCAAATAAGGTCTGAAATCTTTCACAACCTTGACAAGTGCATACACTTGCTTCTCTATGATGTCATACTTTAGTTATGCTCCTTGAAAGGGTTTTCTAAAAAAATATATCGGTTGCTCATATCCTTCATCATTTTTTTGTAGCATCACTTTTGCAATAGTGTGGTAATATGTGAATGAGAAAATATGAAATGGTTTACTAAAGTCAATGGATTTTAACACTGGGGCCTCCTTAATTTCTCTTTTTATAGATATGAATGCATCAATTGCTTTTGATGTCCAATCAATATTGGCTCCTTTCTTCAACATTTTTGAAATAGGCTTGGCAATCTCAGCAAAATTTGATATAAACCTCCTTACAAAGTTTATCTATCCAATGAAAGACTTAATGGATTTTACTATCTTCAGAATGGGAATCTTGTCTATAGCCTCTAATCTCTCGAGATCGATTCTTACTCCAACTTTGGATACTATGTGGCCAAACAATTTCCCATTTGTCACACCAAAATGGAACTTCTTAGCATTCAAGGAAATACCATATTCTAGAGCTTTGAGGAAGATATTTTTTAGATGCTTAATATGGTATTCATCTTTCCTAGAATATTTTGTGAAGTCATCTTAATATATCACCATTATTGTATTAATTAGATTAGCAAAGGCGACATTCATAGCTATTTGAAAGGTGGCACCAACATTTGTGAGGCCAAATGGCATTCTTACATATACATAAGTGCCCCAAGGTGTGGTAAACATAATCTTATATTGTTTTGATTCTTTCACTTTCACTTGGTTATACCCTAAAAATCCATCCATTGCGAACAATAACTCACACCCTATTACCCTTTGTAGCATAGCTTCCATCTTTGGGAGCAGGTAATTGTCTTTAAGGGAGGAGAAATTCAAATTTGAAAAATCTACACACAACCTCATTCTACCATAGAAAAATGGATTTTTAGACATTTTTATGGTCATTTAGGTCTTTTCCTTGTGATGCTTGGCCTATTTTTCTTAGATTTAATGTTGCAATGTGACTTATACATTCACACTAGGTCTTGAATATTTAAATTATTAAGGATTCATGATGTCTTGTAAAACTATTGTGAAGTGTTGTAACACATTTCTACACTTTTCTAGACTCTTCTTATTATAATTCATCTAAATATTCTCTTTTTTATCCCTTACCAAGTCTTATTCTAAAGTGTTGTAAAGTCTTTTAAAAAACTTTCATGCTTTTCTAGACTTGTCATCACTAGTTAAACCTGTCTTATACTTTATTTTTCCCCTTTATACACTTACAAGGCAT
Source organism: Sequoia sempervirens (assembly GCA_007258455.2). Classification (NCBI taxonomy): domain Eukaryota; kingdom Viridiplantae; phylum Streptophyta; class Pinopsida; order Cupressales; family Cupressaceae; genus Sequoia; species Sequoia sempervirens. Next base: position 28,884 of record VDFB02338466.1, read on the forward strand.
AATTAAGTGTCTTTTTAAATGTAAACCTGACAAAAATCATTAAATACAACTTAATCCTTGACACCCTCTTGCATGCCTTGAGTGGGACCCATTCTCCATGGGTGGTGAATGAGTACCTCTTGGCACAAAATTCATAATGAATTCAAATTTATTTTGGGTTTTTATTCATAAAGACCTTAGGTTGACTTGTGATGTTGCATTTTTCGGGAAATTAGGGCATAAGTGTGTATAAATATATGTTTTTCTCTCATTTTACCATCTCATAAATTCATTCAAACATGGAATCATCAAAAGCATTATTGCATTCAAGCATTTTTCATCATTCAATCAAGCAATTATCAAGCATTTTAAAGCAGCCATTCACATATCTTCAAACTTCAACAACAAGGGTTTTGTGGGTTTATGACACTTGCATACTATTTCATTTCTTATTTTATTTCTTTATCAAGGGTTTGATTACCAAAGTGGGGTTTGACAAAGGAAAACCCCTATACTCTAACCCTTAACCATTTTCCCCCTCTTTGCATGTGTGTTTGCAAGTCTTGTAGGAATATTTTTCAAAGAGATAGGTATTGAAAATGTTAAGTAGGCATAGGACAACTGAGAGGGGTGGAGTGAATCAGTTGTCACAAAAATTCAAGCTTAAAACTCAACACTTATTAATTCAACAAACACACTATTCTATTATTAAGTTATATCATGAAACACAAATAATAGAAAGCCAATCAACACAATGAACACCATATTGTTACATGGAAAACCCAATGAGGGAAAAACCACAGTGAGGGTTAACTCACAATATAAATGATTATAAACTAAATGCAAAGGCTCACTGCCCAAAAGAGGACTCACTATCTAAATACAAAGGCTCACTTCCTATAGAAAGGACTCACTATCCAATAGGGAGGTTCACTGCCTTCAGGTGCAAAAGAGAACAAAATATCCACCACAAAAATTAAACCACATTCACAAAATTGTAGAAACCTTCAGCTCATTTCCTTCAACACACTCAAATAATTGCTATCACAACTCACTCACATGCACTTTTGCTATTATGATTTGTGGCACACTTTTGTTAGTTTGCATCACACTATCATACAACTCTTCACAACTCGAATTGATTTTATACCATCCTTAACCTTAGAAACATTCTCCAAGGTCAACCACAATACATCATTTCATGAATTCAAATTAGGTTGACAACTCAACATTCTTGTAGTGGAGAGGAACGAGAGTGGACCAATAAATTTTTTTAACCAATACCAAAAATAATATTCTTGAATGTTCTACATGCTTCATCAATTAAATTGTATTCTTCGAATGAAGTGTAAATACCAGGTCGGCCAAACCTAATGAAAACACAAAAGAACATTGATGTACATGCTTCCAATAAGAAGATGACATGCAAATGCCACAACATGCTTCCTTATGCATGAGAATAAATCTTAGAACCTTCCAGATACATCCACAATAAAACAACAAGCTTCAATTAATAAATATATTTCACCAGTCCATCTAGACTGAACAAACTCACACTAGAATACTGAAACATGAATTCCAAATTATCAAACTTCAAACATGTTTGTTAGAGAATAGAAGAGACTTTCACAAGACATATCCCAAATCTGCAAGATCTGAAATGAAATAGTAAAGAAATATAAGGCAAACATATTTCTCCCAGTCCACAAAAAAACCAACTCTACCAAAACAGTTCACATACTGGTAAACGTAACTTTCACATACCATCAAACTAGAAGCTAAAACTCAGGAAATGTTACCATGAGATCACCATTACGAATCCTTCATATCTGCACAAGCATTAGATCAACACAGGAGAAATGCAGAGCACATACCGAAGCACATTCTGAACACTTGCATCGTTTTGATTTCACATCTTTGTTAATTTTTGCAAAAGCACTTGAAAAATCATCAGACCAACACTTCTGCAACATTATAAAGATAGCTCCATGTACTCACAACATCTCAACAACATCTCAACCATACATGTAAAATTTACAACATACTGAACTATGTTGAAATCAATGACAATATTAATGACAACACCACCAAACTAGCTCATACTTGCAACAATATCCCCCTTTGTCATTTATGGAAACACATGATGTGAAAAACCATCAAAGATTAAAAAAAAAAAAATCACAATATCTAGGGAGAACACATTCTCTTCTTTTGCAACTATTTTTCGCATGACTTTCTCTCCCCCTTTGGCATCAATGGAAAATATTAACAAATTTGATTACTCCCCCTTAGGATTACACTCATACTACAACAATGAAAACCTTTTCTACTCCCCCTGTAGAGTAGACCCATCTATTAGTCTAGATAAATGAAGAATCTGTGAATTAATTGGAATGATGCACCTTCATGTGTACCTAGTTAGGATGGCCAATGACCTCCAACCTCTCCCTAAGATGCTCAAAAGTATCCTTCAGAAGAGTCTTGTTAAATATGTCTACAATTTTTTCCTTTATAGTCACATACTCCAGTGTGACCTCATTCTCCAACACTTTTTCCCTTAGAAAGTGATACTTTATAGATGTGTGCTTCATTCTTGAATGCATAACTAGGTTCTTCGAAATTTTTATTGTTCTTGTGTTTTTTCATAGAAAATAGAAATAGGCTCATCACATATCACACCAATGTCTTTCATAGTTTGCTTCACCCACAAAACTTGTGTGCAATAGGATCCTGTAGCAATATATTCTACCTCTGTAGTGGATAAAGAAACCAAGACTTGCTTTTTGATCAACCATGAAACTAATCTTCCACCAAGAAAGAAAGTGCCACCACTAGCCTCTTCTGATCATCTACACATCCTTCCCAATCAACATCTGTATAAGCACTCAAGGTGAAATCATCACTCTTAGGATACCATAGTCCATAATTTTGTGTTACTTTAAGATATCTAACTATCCTTTTTACAACTATAAGATGTGCTTCTCTAGGATCTTCTTGGAATCTAGCAACTAAACACACTACATGCATAATATCTAGTTTGGTAGCAGTAAGGTACAATAGTCCACCAATCATGGATTTGTATTTGTTCTGATCAGTCTTTGCAGATTCATCATCCTTTCTCAATTTACATCCAATTACCATAGGGGTACAAACCAGTTTGGAATCATCCATCCCAAATTTCTTTAACAGTTCTTTTACATATTTGGATTGTGAAATGAATATCCCTTTATTAGTTTGATTCACTTGTAGACCAAGGAAGAAATTAAATTCACCAATCATAGACATCTTGAATTTTTTCTGCATTTCTTCAGCAAATTTTTTACACATTCCTTCATTTCTACCAAAAATGATATCATCAACATAAACAACTACAATCAACATATTATTACCTTGCACTTTGAAGTAGAGGTTTATGTTAGCATAACCTTTGTTGAATGCTTTCTCTATCAAATATCTGTACAGTCTTGCATACCAAGCTTTGGGAGCTTGCTTCAATCCATACAATAATTTCTTCAACTTACAAACCATGTCTAGTTTTTCAGACAACTGAAACCCTTTAGGTTTCTCCATGTACACTTCTTCCTCCAACTCACCATTCAAAAAAATGAATTAACATCCATTTGATATAGCTTGAAGTCCTTGTGGGAAGAAAATGCCAAAAATATTCTAATAGCTTCCATTTTGGCCACAAAGGAAAATGTTTCTTCAAAATATATACCTTCAACTTATGAGTATCCTTTGCATACCAGTCTTTCCTTATTCCTTACAACTTCTCCATTTTCATTCATCTTGTTCTAGAATACCCATTTTGATCCAATCACATTTTTGTTCATAGGGCTAGGGACTATTTCCCATGTATGATTCTTTTCTATTTGCTACAATTCCTCTTTCATAGCTCTCATCCAACTTTCATCTTCACATGCTTCTTTTATATATTTAGGTTCTATTTTAGAGGGTAAACACAAATTTACCTCACCTACAACTCTGCTTCTTGTCTTCACACCATCACTCTTGTCTCCAATTATCCAATCTTCTAGATGATTTTTCTATACATATTTAGGAGTCCTAGCAACAGGTTCTAGTTCATTCTCTTCTTCTTCTTCTTCCATTTGTTCTTCTTCTTATTTCTCTTCTTCTTCCTTCTCCTTATTTTCTTTAGGTACATTTCCATAGATAGGATCATCAAGTTCAACCTCACTTATCTCAATAGTTCTATGTATACCTTTGAACATAAACTTTCTCATTATCACTTTCAATGATCTTCCTCAATATTTTATTAAAACATCTATATGCCTTGATGGTAGTAGAATATCCAAGAAATATTCCTTCATCACATCTAGCATCAAACTTACCAATATTTTCATCATCTCTTTTTATACAACATCTTCTTCCAAATACCTTAAAACATTTCATAGTAGGAGTCTTACTAGTCCATAACTATTGTGTCTGATATGAACTCTATTAAGAATATAAACAACAGTATGTATTACATCTCTCTAGTATACATCCAGTACATTTGATTCTTTCATCATGGTTCTAGCATCTTCCTATACAATCCTATTTTTTCTTTCAACTACTCCATTCTACTAAGGAGTTCTCTGAGTAGAAAATTGTCTACTTATGCCATTCTATTTAGAAAATGCATTAAATTCACCAGAAGTGAATTCTCCACCTCTATTAAATCTCAAACACTTGATTTTCAGATTTACTTCATTTTCTACTCTTGCTTTGAATACCTTAAACCTATCCAGAGCCTAATTCTTTTCTCTGAGAAAAGAAAGGCATTTCATTTGAGTGTAATCATCAATAAGCAACATGAAATATCTATCACCATTTAGGCTTCCAGTCTTAGTCAAACCACAAAAATCAGTATGTACTAACTCCAACATTCTAATAGTAGAATGTTCTTTTCCCTTAAAGCTACATCTTGTCTATTTTCCTAATTGACAACTTCTACAAATAGCATTGGTAGGTCTTGTGATTCTAGGAAGCCCTCAAACAATCTCCTTTGCACTGATCTTGACCAAGTTATCAAAGTTCACATGTCCCATTCTCCAGTGCCATAACTAACTTTCACTAATTTGAGATACAAGACAATGACCATCAACTCCCTTCAGCTGATAGATGTTTCCATGAGTTTTTCTTCCCGCAACAATCATATCTCCATTTTTGGATCCTTTTATGATTTCATAGGTATTGTTCTGAAACATAAGCTTAAAACCATTGCTACACATCTAACCAACAATTAGAAGGTTTTGCCTCAAACTCTTGACATAATATACATCATTAGTATTATGTATTCCATCAAACCTAATCAAACCTTTTCCATAGATCTTAGCTCATGAATCATCACCAAACATAACTAAGCCACCATCATACTTCTCAAATTTAGTGAACTTACTCTTATCTCCAATCATCTGATTTGAACATCCACTATCAATTACCCAGTAGTCTCCATCCTGTCTTGCATGAAAAGCGGTAACCAATGTACCTTCCATCCTATTTTTGTTACTCTCCATATCCTTCTTTCTTACACATTTTCTAGGGTTAGTTGATACAAATTTACTTTCCAAAGCTAAGAATAATCATTCATTATCATCAACCTCATTATTAGATTCATCATCAGAAATCCCTATTTCTTCCTTGACATAATACAATTTCTTATATTTCTTATCCTTCCTATCCTTATCCTTATAATCATTATTCTTCTTATGTGCAGCTCTATTCAGACATCTTGAAGCATAATGCCCAATATTACCACAACTAAAGCATTTAAAGGGAAACATACCTTTATACTTTTTGGTACCTTTCTTCAACTTCCTGGTGAAGTTTGCTTCTAACTCATCAACACCATCGCTATCTGGTTCATCTTCAATCTTCATTTCCTTAAATGCCATTTCTATCATTTCTTCCATCTTGTGTTCCAATGTGTACTTCTTAGGATCATACATCTCTTCAATCACCAAAATCTTCCCGCTATAGCAATCTAGTAAGGTGATCAAGATCTTCTCAATTATATCTTCATCTGATAGTTTTCCTCCTTGATTTCTAACTTCATTTGTAGCCAATTCAACCCTATGAAAGAAACATGTAAAGTCTTCACCTCCTTCCATTTTAGGTTCCGAAATCTACACTTTTCCGCCAAATTCTTTGTTAGTTTCACCCTTTCATTTCCTTCATACATGTCTTCCAACTTCTTCCATACCTCATATGCAGTATCCAAAGAAAGAAATTTAGCTCGCTCACTTTTAGACAATCCGTTGCAAATAGCATACTTCACATTCTCAATTTCTTCATAAGAAAAAATCTCATCTCCAATAGTCAAACCACCAGACAGAGGTGTATACTTATTCTCAACTACCTTCTAGGGTTTCAAACAAAGAGAGATAATATATCCTTTTAATTGTCCCTTCCAATCATTGTAGTCAGTTCCATCAAACATAGGGATTGGAAAACTTATGCGCCATTGGATCTTCCTTAAGTGGTTAAGCTCAATGACAAGGAACCAAAGCTCTAATACCAATTGTTAAATAGGCATAGGATAACTAAGAAGGGGGTGGGTGAGTTATTTGTCACAAAAATTCAACCTTAAAACTCAACACTCATAAATTCCACAACCATGCTATTCTATTATTAAGTTATAGCATGAAACACAAATAACAGAAATCCAATCAACACAATGAACACCAATTTTTTATGTGGAAAACCTAATGAGGGAAAACCCATCATGAGGATTAACTCACAATAATTATATAAATGATTATAAATTGAATACAAAAGCTCAGTGCTAAGGGATCATTATTGAAAAGAGGACTCACTATCCAAATACAAAGGTTCACTGCCTACAAAGAGGACTCACTGTCCAACAGGGAGGCTCACTGCCTACAAATAAAAAAGAGATCAAAAGATTCACCACAATAATTAAAGAACATCCACAAAATTATAGAAACCTTCAACTCGCTATCTTCAACACACTAAAAAACTACTATCACAACTCACTCACACACACTTCTACTCTTTATGATTGGGGTACACTTTTGTCACTTTGCATCACACTATCATACAACTCTTTACAACTCAACTTGCTTTTATACCATCCTTAACCTTAGAAACGTTCTCCAAGGTTGGCCACAATACATTGTTTCATAAACTCAAATTAGGTTGGCAACTCAACATTCTTGCAGTGGAAAAGAATGAGAGTGGACCAATAAAAATATTTAACCAGGACAACAAATAATATTCTTGAATCTTGTACATGCTTCCTAAATTAAATTTTATTCTTTGAATGCAGTGTAAACACCAGGTCATCCAAACCTAATGAAAACACAAAAGAAAATTGATGTACATGCTTCCCAATAAGAATATGACATGTGAACACCATAACACGATTCCTTATGCGTGAGAATACATCTCAGAACCTTCCAGATACATCCACAACAAAACAACAAGCTTCAATTATTGAATATCTTTCACCAGTCCATCTTGACTAAACAAACTCACATTGAAATACTAAAACATGAATTCTAGATCATCAAAATTCAAACCTCTTTGTTAGAGCATAGAAAAGACCTTCACAAGACATATCCTAGATCTGCAAGATCTAAAATGAAACAGTGGAGGACTATGGATCAAAAATATTTCTCCCAGTCCACAAAAAACCAACTTTTCCATAACAATTCACATACCTGTGAATGTAACTTTCATGTACTATCAAACTAGAAGCTAAAACTCAGGAAATATTACCATGAGCTCACCATTACCAATCCTTCAGATCCGTGTAAGCATAAGATCAATATAGGAGAAATGCGGAGCACATACTGGAGCATATTTTGAACACTTTCATCACTCTGATTTCACTTTGTTAATTTTCTCAAAAGCACCTTGAAACTCATCCAACCAACACATCTGTAACACTACAAAGATAGCTCCATGTACTCACAACATATTAGTAGCATCTCAACCATACATGTACAATCTACAACATACTGAACTATGTTGACATCAATGACAACATTAATGACAACACCATCAAACTAGCTCATACTTGCAATAGAAAAGTGGTCAAAAAGTCATCAAATCTATTCAAGTTAACAAAGACCTAATTCAATCTTGGAGACATCATTTAGCATGTTTTCTGTAGATTTGGATTCATCAACTCGATAAGGAGACAAGTACAGATTTGGACCCATAGAGTTGACTTTAGAATTTGTATATTTCTGTAGGTGGATTGATTCACCATCTATGGTGAATGAGTCCCACTACCAAGTTGGAGAAAGTTTTTTATGAATTTTTTAGTTCCTGACACTCTGAAACCTATTTCAACAGAATTTACCAAAAGTAGGAATAATTCACCATTTGCAGCGAATGAGTCCCACTGGTCATCAATAGAAATTTCGGAAACATTCTAGAACCTTGCAACATTAGCATTCTACCTCCAAGTGCACTCCATTCAATTTCATTAAGTTTTGTTTCCATTTGCTTATGTTTCTAGTTTATTTTTGCATATCACACTGTGTTTTCAAAAACTTCATATTTCTTAGGTTTTGCATAAATAATCTATCTATCTCTTTAGTTTATTACATTTAAATCATTTTATTTAGACATATTTTTATTGTACTTGCATTAGTTTGAGTGAAGCACCTAGATTTTGTTTGGGGTATATCTCTCTCCTTTAGTTGAAAAACCCTGATTGAGCAAGAGAGTCATAGCATCCTAAAACCAAAAAATCCATGGTTCATTTTGGTGAACCTACATATTGAAAATTTTCTTTATGATTTCCATTGCATTTTCATCCTAGGGATTACCTTGCATCACTATTATATTATGTTTTCTAATTATTTTTGCATACTAGGATTTACAACAATGCATTAGTGAATATCTCATATAGATTTCATTCTTGCACTTCAAAACATTAAAAATACTAAAGTTATACATTTGCATCCTATTTTTGCATCAGAAAAGCATAACAATCACTTTAAATTTTCTGAAAAATCACAAAAAAATTCACCCCTAGACTAATTCACCACCCTGGGCGAATCAGGCCACTTGCACTTTTTACAAAACAATTTCTATCATTTTCACAACATTTTTTGCATTTCTATTTTTGTAACTACATCTCTATCACTATTTTTAGATTCACTAGTCTATTCAATTTATTGCATTTGTTTACTTGCATTCGTTTGCATCATGGCCTTTTCCTTTAATAAGTTTTGGATGTCTTTGAAATCCTTAGTTGACATGTCAAATTGTGCCTTTGGCTATGATCCTAATGACCTTGAGCTTCCTCATGATTTTCCTCCTCATGATGTTGACATCATTGGAGAAGATGATGCTAGCATGAATAAGTTCTTAAATGAATGCTTTGGCAACCTTGAAGCCAACACAACCTTTTATCCATCCATGAAGTCACAAGACCTTCCTATAGTATCCCCTCCTAATATGCTTGGATACTTACATCCTAAAAAAAATGATGGACCTAATTCCCTCCAACAAGTGGACCTAGTTCCTCTAACCAAGTAACTCCTCAACTATTCTATGATAACAAAGTTACCAACACAACAACTAACCTTGAAGAAACTTATGGAAAAGGTTTTAATATCTTAAGCAAACAAGGATGTGACACAACAGCTAAACATGACATTCACCAACTTTTAGAACAAAGACCAATATATGAAAATACAATAGGGTTAGGATATCAAGATCCTCCTCATGAAAACAAGCCTCCTTTTGAATATTGGAAACATCGAGATGATGGCACGGTGATCTTTGACTCCCCTCCTGACTTGAATTTCCTCCTTCCACATGAACAACCCTTACATGATTCCAATGACAAGGATGCTAGGATCCCCATGGGTCCTCTTCCTCCTTCCATCCATGAAAAAGGTGAATCTAGTAAATGAAAAAGATGTTACAAATTGAAAAAAATAAAGTTTCCTCTCCATCCACCATTTGAATGTGAAAGGAAACTGCAAATTCTTTTAAATAGAGGCCTTATACTCTTACCACCTTTGAATAGGTTGGTCATATATCCTAAAGATTCTAATGTACCATATTGTAAATACCATCATGTTCTTGGACATTGTAGTGATGAATGTCAGACATTGAAGGACATACTGAGCAAGTATCACTTCACTAATATTGACTATTATCCTATCATCCCATAGTACCCTATAACTAACCTCATCATGCAATAGTTGTAGAATTTTCCATTCTCACTATTGCATAACCTTTCCCACCACTGATTTTAGCTCATTCTTTCCTTACACTCAGTGGAGGCATGAAGTTGCTAACCCTGTCCTAGTAATTCATTTGTCCTTGTCCCTTAACCATGTTGTTTACCCTCCCACTTATACTAATTGAGATTGGGAGGTGGATGACTTCTTTGATGAGTGACTTAGATTTTCATTACTATCATTTTTACATTTTCCTTTTTCTTTTCCTTTTCTTTTGTGTGATTGCATGTACATAATGTGATCCCCCGTAATGTGTGTTTAATATTCTCTCTTTTTGTGCACTTCCTTTATTTGTACCTTCCTTCTTCTATATGTTGTACATTGCTTTTTTTTTGTGTTTTCATTTTGGGAATTATGAAAAGAATTTAGATGCCCTATGTCTCTTCCATGTTGACCCAAATGGTCCCTTTTCCTTTTACTTTATACTTTCCTATTTTTTTTCCTTCTAGGGATGATGCAAGGCATTAAGACCAAAATATCTCCTTCATGTTGACCCAAAATATTTTTCTTTTCTTTCACCTTTTTATTTTATTTTCTCTTGTGTTTTCCTTTTGGGAATGATGCAAAGCATTGAGACATCCTATGTCTCTTCCATGCTGAATCAAAACAGATTTTTATTTTTCTTTTATTTTTCGCTCTCTTTGTGTCTGATGAGCCCAAAATATGCTCATAATTTGGGTATCATGGTGTACTTTTAATACCCTTACTTTTGTTGTTCATGGTTGTTTAAACTCTTTAGAAACCTTTTATTGGGGGATATCCTGTGGAAATACATTTTTATATTCCTGCAGCCTATCATGATGATATGTCTATATTTATTACCCTGTTTGGCTTCCCAAATGACTGGTATAATGCATGTAGTTTTTGAATAATGAAGTAAATTTGATATATGATTAATAAATGAATATAGTGTAAGTTTCCATGCATGTTTCCATTCGCTTCTATTGCCTTGTGTTTCGCAGGTTGTTGAAGAAAGTATGAATGAGTCAAGCACAGCTGATCTCAGCCTTGCAGTAAAGTCCATTTCCTGCACGACTTCGAGGAAGATTCTTTGACCGAAATTGTTGGGAAGGAATTTAAATTTCAATTAATTTGGAAAGAGTGGAATGCTAAATTCTCTCTGAATCATGTTGAGCGGATAAGTTCATTTATTTAGTCTGTTCCTCGATTACATGATACATTTACATCCACGTCTTTCTCTGTTAAGGTTAGTTAGTTAGTTATTTTCCTGATTTAAATAAGTGTTCCTCCTGCGCGAGTGAGCAAGCATAGTGAGATAGAAAGGATATCATGTAAAAGTTAGTATGATAATAAAAAGTAGAGTATGTATGATAAGAAATAGAGTTTTGTGTTAGTTTTCATATGAACAGAACAATGTACACCATTATGAGTTTATGAATAAAATTTGATGAAGTTCTGAGTTCAATACTAGCATAATTAGTTGATGCTTGCTAAGGGGGCCCACTTAGTAAGTAGATCTATAGTTAGTTAGTTAGTCATTCATTTTCTATTGATCATAAGTTAGAATTCATTCTTGAAGATTTTGTGCAAACTCAGTCTTATATTGTTCCTGCAACATCGGGAATCCATCCCTGTGTCTGTTCCTGCAGCATAAGGCCAGTTCATAGTTTGTTTCTTAGTTGGTAGTTGTTATGGTTTTTGCTTTGATTACATTTAGAGAACTTTGCATTACCTTCCTGTAACGTAGGTAGAATTATTTTCAAGGATTTATTTTCAATAGGTTGTGAATGAAACTGGTTCTTAGTGCACATACAGTGCCGCTCCATTTCAAGTATACGTTCCCTGCTTTGACAAGTAAATGAACGACCATGAAAAGATATTAGTCACCTGCTAGAATGTCCAATTCCCAGGATAGGTTTTTTCGTGATTTTCATATCCTTTTGTGGGTGCGACCATTTTTGGCGCTGTTGCCAGGGATGATGTCAAGCTAAGAAACTGTCACAAGTCATTTTTAGCAATCTTTTAGTTTGTTATTCAAACATTTTCAAAATCTTTCAATTCACCATTCATTCTATTGCATGCATAGAAGAAGAGATGCTATGGGAAGATTCCTTCCTGACCTTCCATTCATTGATCATAATCTTGAACCAACTTATAATCTATTTGAGGGAGAAGGAGACCAAGATATCAATCCATTTACTGAAAACCTATTTGTTGAATTGTCATTTGACCCAGCTAATGAAGAACCTGAGGAAAATCCATTTGATCTAATACTCCATCAAGCAAATATGGCACAAAATCCACCTAATCAACCTCCTGCTTTTGAGTTTCCCATAATTTATTAGCAAGATACTGATAACCTTAAAAATATTCCTTCCTCATTACTCCCCAAGTTCTATGGACTAGTTACAGAGGACCCAAACACTTTCTTGTTCAAGTTTGACATCCTCTGTCGCAGCTATGATTACACTTCAGATGCTCACAAGCTGAAGTTGTTTCCTTCTACTTTGAAGGAAGGAGCTCTTAGATGGTTCATGAGTATGGGAAGGGTGTTCTCGATAGTTGGACAGTCATGCAAACAAAATCTCTTGAGAAGTACAAGGAATATTGTAAAAGTGGTAGTAAGGGAGATGATATATTCAGAATTTAACAAAAGGAGGATGAAAGCTTGGAAGACTATATCTCAAGATTCTTGTTTTCCCTGAAAAGGAATTCAGACCATACTCTTAATGAAGAATCTCATAAACTAATTTTTCTAAGGGGAATCAGTGATATCTGTATAGATGCCCTGGACCTGATGGGAGGAGGTGATATAACCCAACTGCCTTGGGATGATATCAAGAAAATATGTCTCAACTACTCTCGAGCAATTGTTAAGAAGGTTAGAGGTCATCAAGCAGCAGTGGGAAAATCTTCTATTAATGGAGTTTCACGGATGGAGATCTCAAATTTGCTATATGATTTCAAGCAGGATATCATAAACAACATGGCTACACAGTTGGATACTATGCAAGCTCAAAAGAAACATGAAGAAGCTGAGGCAATCTTGGCTGAGTTCTGTCCACATTGCAGACAAAAGAAACATGTCTACAAATGCAAGATGGTGGCTAACCTGGAGGCTAAGCAGCTACCTACTGACTTTAAGGTAGTAGAAAGTGATTATGACCAAGTATTCTTCGTTGCACAAAGGCAACCATGGGCTCAAAGACAAGGTATGCCTCAAGATCCTTTGACTTTTGGTAATCCTTATTCTAATTATAATAACCAATGGAAACCTACATATGGCCCATCACCCCCTTGGAATACCCCTCAATCACATTGGCCTAACTATCAGAGTCCTCAATGGAAATCTCCTCAAGGAGGTTGGCAGCAGCCACAAGGACAATGGACTCCACCCCCAGGTAACTGGTAGCAAAACCCTCAATGGAGAAGTCCACAGCAATGGCAGAACCAATCCCCTGCCTTCCTCCAGCCTCAGCAACCACAACCACAAGCCCTCATGCCACCTCCTGCAACACCTACAACAAATACTAGCCCTCCAAAAAAAATGCCTATGCCTGCTCAACCATTGCCAAATCCTAATAATAAGCAGCAACAACAACAATAGCCTATGTATTCTACAGAATTCAATCAGTATCCAGCTCATGCCCTGAATATACATGATATCCATCTCCAATCTGGAACCCCACTTCCTGCTCCACAGCCGCCTGTAATTACAGAGACTCCAGACTCTGCCTCTGAACAACTAATTGATACTACAGAACATATACCTGTATCAAATACTGTCTCTAAGGAGCCTGCCTTGCAGCATCAGGCCAAACCACCTTTTCCTCAGAGATTGCAAATTACTACATCAAATTCTATGGAAGAGCCTACCTTTGATATTTTGGATCAGTTGAAGAATGTACACATTCAAATACCCCTTTTTCAAGCCATTAAGAATGTCCCAATTTATGGAAAAACCATTAAGGAGGCCTATTTGAAGAAACCAGGAAGAAAGAAAAAGGATCCCCAAACTATCCATGTTCTAGGACAATTGGAAAATATTATGTTAGGGAAGGTAGTCATTCCAAAATATACTGACCCTGGGAGTTCTGTGGTACAAATAAATATTAATGGACAAATAATAAAAAATGTTTTGATTGACCTTGGGGCAAACATCAATGTAATGACCAAGAATACAATGGAGTATTTGAATATTCTTAACATTCGCTCTACACCTACCATCCTGCAGCTTGCTGATAGTTCCACAATAAAACCTGATGGAATGGTAGAAGATGTTATTATCATCCTTGAGTTTTGGGAATACCCAGCAAATTTTACCATATTGTCCACTAAGGCCACTTTGGGAGGATATCCTATCATCCTAGGAAGACCATGGTTAGCCACATCTGATGCTTTTATAGGATGCCATTCTAGAGACATGACAATTTCTAATGGTCAGTCAAGAAAGGAATTGGCTTTATACCCACCTGCTCAGCCTCAGCTAGATTTGTCTCAAAAAATTTGTCCAAATTTAGGAGAAGAAATTGAAGAAGTCAATTCATTGGCTTAGCTAATGATGCTACAAACTAATCTATTTTCTTAGCTTCAGAGTGAGGATGACCTGCTTTTCAATATTTTGCAGTCCAATCCTGGTCTAAGTAGCCCATCTGCTGTAGATAGCTGTCTTCAGGAGTGTTTCCTACAACAAATGAATTCTGAGAACCTGTCGCCTGAATCTCCTGTTGTTTATCAAAATTTTCTTCCATCTAAAATACAGACACCACCATTATTAGCAGCCTCCATGAATGATCTTATCAAACAAGTAGAAGTGTCTCCAGGCCGTTGTCTGAATATCAATAATAAGCTGCCTCAATCTCAACAAGCTTCCCTAGTCACAATGTTGCAAGAACAATATAGAGCTTTTGCATGGGACTATGGGGATATGAAGGGAATAGACCCTCAACTTTGTACTCATAGGATCTATATTAAGGAATATTTTTCACCTGTTAGGCAGCCTCAAAGAAGGATAAATCCAGCACTTAGGGAAATAGTTAAAATAGAGCTTTAAAAATTGCTTGATGCTAGTTTTATCTACCCCATTTCAGACAGTCAATGGGTATCTCCATTGGCAATTGTCCCTAAAAAAGGTGGGAAATGGAGAGTTTGTGTGGACTATAGGGAGCTGAATACAACAACTAAAAGGGATCAATCTCCATTGCCATTTGTTGACCAAATATTAGACTCATTGTCTGGGAAAAAGTATTTCTCCTTTTTGGATGGACATAGTGGCTATAATCAAATAAGAATCACCCCTGAAGATCAAGACAAAACAACTTTTACCAGTCCATGGGGCATGTAGATAGGAATAATATCAAAGGTTTAAATGCATTGAAGACAACAAACAAATTAAATCCTATCAAGCACCATGAAATACAAACTAGAATGAAAATAAAAATAATAAACAAAGAACGTGCAAACCGATTTTCAAACTAGTGTTGACTGATCTCCATGGTTCTTCTCCACCTACATAAGGATGTAGGATTTTGAAGGTTGATTGTAGAGGAGGAATGTTGGTTGCTCAATTCTACAGCATAACAACCTGATGAAGATGATAGATGGCGATTGAAGACTGATTTTGACAGAGTGAAGATGCTAGAAGAAGATTCGATCCAAATGGCTTGTGAACGGTTTGATTTATAGATTTTTATTTGAACAGAGATTAGATTTGACAAGATTCGATAAGGATTTGATTTTTGACAAAAGAGGAAATATGACAAGATGAGATAAGATTTCAAAAAGATAGAAGGATTTTGATTCTCTTTTAAAGGAAATAAATCTTGAAAAAGATGAGAAGGATAATTGATGAATTATCTAATTAAATTAATTAATTAGATGCACACGAGTTCAATTTTGGAAAGAAAGCGAGAAGATCTTTTTAGGATTTTATTAATTAAATAAATTTTGGATTTACTTAATTAACATTGGATTTATGATTTCATCAATTAAATAATATAAATTATTTAATTAACATTTGAAGAATTGATAAAAATGATTTAATTAATTAAATAATATAAATTATTTAATTAACATTAGAGGAAGGGATATAAATGATTTAATTAATTAAATAATATAAATTATTTAATTAACATTAGAGAAATTGATGGAAATGATTATGAATTTAATTAAATAAATAAAATTTATTTATTTAATTAAATAGATGATAACATGAGTACCTAGGGAAAAGCATGCTACAAGATGTCTAAATGATGTAATGTTGTGACAAGATATCATAAGAGGACCATTTTTTGATGTCTACATTTTTCCCCTCTTTGAGATGATGTTCGAGATGATGAGATTTGTGTCGAGTAACATCATTTCAAAGAAGTTAAGGTATGGATAGAGGAAAATGGATAATGATAGAAAGATAGGATGATGATGGTATGATGATGCCCCCTCGAGAGGATAGACGGGTTGAAAAAACATGGGTAGGCTCTCGAAATGAAATAATACGAATAAAGAGAGGAATAAGATGAATGATGTAAGATAGGAAGTGGATGAAGGAGATGAATGATACGTTATGCTGCAATGAAGGTGAACAACCATGATGTTTGATATAGCACTAGAAGTTATGCACCAAGATATAAGGATCAAGGTGACGATGTGTCTTGTGCCCCAATAAAATACAACCTTGTCTAGACATATGAGGAAGTAGACTTAGAGCATTAAAGTCCTAATGCACAAAAGGTATGATATGACCTTAGATGCAAAGGATAATGCAAAAAGATATTCCAACATAAACAAGATATGAATATTAGCTAGAATGATACGGATTTGATACAAATGCAAGATAAAATGATAACACACACAAGCAAGCAAGCAAGCATGCACAAATGATACAAAAACAAACAAGACATTGCCCCTGTCAACTTGTAAACCTTTCATTGATTGATTGATTGATGATGATGATAGTGTTGTCATTGTGGGGAGCGGCAAGTCCCTAGAGCAACACATGGATGATGATAATTGATTGATTGACTTTGATTTGATTTACGACAAGATTAGGATCAAGACCAAAGGATGCGATTAGATAATTTGACAAGATTGATTGACTTGATTGGCATGGATTAAGGATTGACGGGCATTTGGATTATTGCTTGGATTGATTTGATTGGTTTGATTAAATGAATTGGTTTTGATGAAGATGATGATTGATTGGATGGTTGAATGATTAGATTGAGGAATTGATTGGATTGGAATGATTTTGATGATAATGATCAGATTGATGAGAAGAAGTGATGTGGTTTGATTTTATTGCTTGGATTTTGTTGGATATTTGATTTTTTTGTATTTTTGGGGATATTTTGATTTTTTTTTTTTTGGAAATGTTTGATTTTTGTATTTTTGAAATGTTTTGATTTTTTTTGTATTTTTGAAATGTTTTGATTTTTTTGTATTTTTGAAATGTTTTGATTATTTTTGGACTTTTGAAATGTTTTGATTTTTTTTTGGATGTATGAAAAGTTTGAGGTGTCAAAGGATGAAAATTGGAGTAGCCTTTGTGCTAGATACCAATGACAAGGGGAAAACCAAGTCTAGGTGCAAGGAGATAGATGTGATTGATGGATGAAGGGCTGGATGATGGGAAAAGGGCTCATGATATATGGATGGATGGAAAGGATAGGTCATAGTGAATGGAATTTATGTATGCATCATAGGAGATCAAGGATCTAATTTCCAAAGACTATGTCACATAGGAATAACATGCCCCATTCTAGGTACAAGACTTAGGATTTTTCATGACAAAGCTTATGCCAATAGGATAATGATATGATTGGTTTAGAAGGATGAGGTATGTCAAGAGATACCCAAGACATGTTTCAACATTTTTCCCCTATATCTTCATCAAGATCAAAAGAAGAAGGGTGGATGAATGGACTTGATATGATAGGTATGTATGAATAGACTCAATATGATGGCTAAAGATGGCAGGTAGGATGGAAATGATATGATATGAAAATGATAGGTTGGACAGATAAGACATTGTTCCCCCAAGTGTAAGTGACATAGAAGATCAACCTACACATGATGCCTATTTGCTAGGTTTTCATCATGGTAATTAACCAAGGCGCCTGTTTACCAGGTTTTCACTATTGGACGAAGGGATTTCTCTTTATTTTATTTTATTTTTCATTTTTTTTTTACTTTTGACTTTTGACTTTTTGGATAGGAGAAGGGGAATATGGATAGGAGGGACTCAAGTGTCTAGTTGCATGAAAGGTGATAGTCCCACTAGGGATGAATGTCATTGCATGGACCATGTCAAATGTCATTATGCTCATAGATGTTGGTAAGGGATGACATGAAAGGGAGATGGAGTAGGTAGATGATGGATTATGATGTCTTATGTAAGAATGGATGGGGAATAGTGGATTATGATGCAGATTATGTACGAAAGATGATAGGGATTATATGGGACTTATGAAAAAGACGAATGGGGAGGCTTAGCCAAAAGCATGGACCATAGGAAGGTGGTTGGGGAGATATGTAGGATAATGAGTGAAGGATGAGGAGATTGAGGTATGTGGAAGTTTTGTGAAATGGAAGGGAACCAAGACCAATGGTTCCACACATTGTGATAAACATTGAATATTTTGATGTGGATGGGGTGTTGGAAGTAATGGAGATGTTTTCTTAGGAGGTGGTGGATGATTTGTTTTAGATACCCACATAGACTTAGTATTTTTATGATTTTTGTTTTTCTTGTGGGTTTTAGGAATTTGAGACTTTTGAATAGAGTGGGAATGTGAGTTGGAAGTGGATGGTTGGGATTTTTGTGATGTAGATGCCTCATTTGACTTGCTTTCCTTTTTCTTAGGGACCCAAATCATTTCAATTTTGGCCTTTACTTTTGGAGGTATGGGCTTATATAACATTTTGGATGTATTTTCTTTCAATTTTTGTATTGATGTCCTAAGGCATGAGAACCCTTAGGATTTTTTACTTTATAGCTAGAGGCATTGAAATTATTGCTTTTGAATCCCATGGGTATGGTGGAATGGGTGGAAGCTTCATGTTTATAAAATGTGTTCATTTTTTGGTCATGATTAGGAATGTTAGGGTATTTATGGATAAATGGATAGAAGGATTGGATGGTAGGGATATTAAGAGTTGGAAGTAATGGTGGCAGAGTTGATGGAGGGATATTAGGAGTTGGAAGTAATGGTGGCAAATTTGATGGTGGAAGGTGTATGGTCACATGCTTTTGACATTTGTAGGGTGATGGAGGTGGAATGAAAACATATGTTTTAGGGATATGATAGGCTTTATGATGGAAGGAGGTGGACTTAGGATGGATGGAGGAAGTACCAACATCTTTAGGTTGTTGTCCTTGGGGTGTAGGTCCAAGGCCATAAGAGCGTGGAGGGAATTTGACATGGATGGGCTCCAAAATATCTTGTTCATGAAGGTCTAAACCTTTACCTTGGTGTTTCATGTTTTGGAGTGTGCAATGGATAATGGGACGAAGAAAATGAAGCAATGAAAGATAATGGTTGTTGTTGTTCTAAGGAGGAACATTCATGAATGAGGGTGGAAAGACTAATAGGATATGATGGAGGACTTGCAATGGGGTCGATAGTGGGTGATGGAGGATCATTAGGATCTTGATTAGCATTGTGTTCACTTAGATCCAAGGTGTTTGTTTGATCTTCTATGTTGGCTTGGGAGGCATGTGTCTCATCAAGGGAAGTGGATGTTGATGGATCATGGATAGGGCTAGGTAGGGGGTGGATAGGAGCAATGAAGGTTTCTTGCTCATGGATAGGTGAAGTGATAGGCTCTTGACCATGGAATGCATAAAGTTGGCTAAGAGAATCATCATGGTCTTCTTGATCATAAAAGGGGTCTTGATCAAAGATGGAAGATTGATCATGAATAGTATTAGGTATGTTATGAATGGAATCATTGGGAGGGTGTTGATCTTTATGTGAATGAGGGGGTAATGTTTCCTCATGTTTAGGATTTTTCTCTTGACATACCTCATGACTTATTTGAATGGAGGTGGAAGGAGATTTCTCATGGAGAGCCTTGTCATGTTCTTGATGGTCAACAACATAGGACCATGATAGAGGGTGACTTGGACTTAATGGGGAAGAATTTTGAATTGGATCAAACGGTTGTGGATGATATGGTTGACTTGAAGGACTTGGCCTGATGTTTGAGGACTCTTTTGTATTTTCAAGTATATGTGTTGAATGACATGGCAACAATTGATTCCTTGCTAGTAGCCCTTGGGTCACATCCTTTGTAGGTGTATGGGTGGAAGGTGTTGGCTTAGGGTTTTGGTTTTGATTGGATGATGGTATGATAAAGTTATAGGGTGCATGTGCTAGAATCGCATTCCCCTTGTCAATGGTTGCATTAGAACATGAGGAAGTTTGTCCTTGTTGCAAGGTAGAACTTAAAGTCACATGTGTTTGTCATGATGTGGCTTGATAGGTTGATGTGGCATTGACATGCAAAGAAGTGGATGGATTAGATTGGTATGAGGTGGAAGGGGAAGCCCCTCGAAGTCTGATTTTATGTTTTGGTTTTGTTTCATTATTTGAACTATAGAAAGGGACTCCTTGAATTATGATCTCGGGCTTAGGTTTTGTCTCATGATTTGGCCTAGAGGGATAGCCCCCTTGGATTATGATTTTGGGATTATGATTTGGATTGAGCTTGTTTATGATTATGACCATTTTTACAAGTGGCGATGATGATGATGTGGAATGATAAGATTAGATGACTTGATTGATTAGGATAAAATGGATAGGATGTGGCTAAGAAGAATGATTAGGATGAAAGTGATTGGATATGAATGTGTTGGAAGAACGTGTAGAGGTACTTGTCTTTATGTTTTTGGTGTTTAGCTTGATTTGGCAATGTTTAAATGAATGATCACACATGCACACACATGAATCACATATGCAAGACACATAAGCAAGTTTGAATTTTGGAGTTTATGAATGTGATTATTAAGCACACATTTGAAGAAGACACATCAACAAGTTCTAGAACTAGTCAAGTGGGTATGACCAAGTAGGTCTCAAGCTAGTCTACACAAGTTTGACTAAGGATGATTTGAAAGAAAAATCCTACCACACAGCCGGGAGAAAGGGGTAACCCACCCTTCACCTTCACTTCCCAAAGGTATAAAGTTCTTTGGGGCTTAGCCAAGAGTGGCAAAATTTTTAACTTCCAAACAAGCGTGTCTTTCGATTCACACTTTGATTGAGGTCATCCCTAGGGTGATGAAATTCACTAGCAGGCCTCCTAGAAAGGGTTTGAAAAAAATAAAACCAAGTGAGGTGTTTGTGATCACACACACACTTGATTCACACTCGCAATGGTTAATTTCCCTTAGAAATGAACTGTGTGGAAGAAAACAATGAAGCACTCATTCTTTTTAGATCCCAAATCAAATGTGTAGGAAGACAATGATTCGTTTTAAACCCAATTTCAAATATGTGATCAAACAAGATTTTATTTTATGTCCCAAATTGAAATGCGTGACAAACAAGATTAATGAGATGAAGGATGAGACGAGTGCTCCTGGTTATTTTTGCTTTCCAATTTGATGTGTGTGATTGATGCCAATGTTGTTCTCGCTCCTAGATACCCTGAAAGTCACCAAGACAAGAAAAAAAAACACACAAACTTGCAAGCCAATGTGAGGTTAGGTCAAAAACATGCAATATGTTAAAAATTAAAAATTAAAATCTAAATTACTTTAAAAAGTTAAAAATCTAAATTAAATGAGAAATATAAATTACAAATCTAAAAATCTAATTAAAAATCTAAATAATCTAATTAAAATACAAAAGAAAAAGAAAAATTCTAACTAAATGCTAATTTAAAATTCCAAAAATCTAAAAAAAATCTAACTAATGCCTAATTTAAAAAATCCAAAATCTAAAAAAATCTAACTAAGGCCTAATTTAAAAATCCAAAAAAAATCCTAATTAAATTCTAATTAAAAATCTAAAAAAAATATATTTAAATTCTAATTAAAAATCTAAAAGCTAAATTAATTAAAAATATAAGATCTACACTAAATTAGAAAAACTAAAAAAAATTAAATCTAAATTCATCTCGAACTCTAAATTAATGTAAATTAAATTAATCTAAATTAGTAAATCTAAAATTAATGAAAACTAAAATGAATGAAAACTAAAATTAATGGAAACGAAAGCTAAAGGAAACTAGTGAAAGCTAAAAATTGAATAAAGCTAATGCTTTTAAGAAGAATTTCTAAAGTTGTGTTGCCTCATGAAATATATTCGTTGTAGTTCCCATAAAAATGGGAGTGTTGAATCGTAACCATAAAATAAGACTTTGACTTTTTCTGTTCGAAGTAGCGCAACTCCTTGCTTGTTGTATAAAGAATCCCAACAATAGTCATTCCACTATGATTCCCATGCCCTACGCTGGAAATGAAGAGACCTGTAGACAAGGCCAGGTACTTTGCCTCGAATGTAAGGAATATTCCATGCCCATGTAGACAGAGCCGATCAAAGATGCAAATCTTAATTTATTTTGATGGGACAGATAACAAGTGCGCAGATGGAAGCACAGAGGATGCCAAAAACTATGAAGTATAAATGCAAGGTACCACTAATAAGGTCTTGGACGTCGTTGACAGTGATGATGTAGGCAATGTGGAAGAACTTGTACCTACTAGCAATGAATGCAAGGACAGTGACAGATCTTGTGAGATGATAAGTGGGCGATGTGAAAAGTTGGAAGAGTAAATGGACAATGGTGGTGGATGAGCTGAAGGATTAGCAAGTAGTGGTAAGCTCAGTAGGTGGTGACCAGGCAGTGACCACCAAGATTGTTAGGCCCATGAGCAAGGTATGGAGCATATACAAGGAATAGACAAAGAATGGAGAATATCCAGAGGTCAACAAAGGTTAGTCACTGCAATGATTCACTCTCAGAAGTGGACAAAATGACGGTTAGATTTTTTTTTTTTTTAAATGCAAATTTTTGAAACAAAAACTTGCAAAGCTAATGCTTAGATCCTTGTAGCATGTCTTCTCAGGTTCACCAATGTAGATGTTAGAATGCTCTACAAGAAAATGTCAAAATCGAGGCATAGGCCCCACGGTGGGCACCAAAATGTAGATAGGAATAATATCAAAGGTTTAAATGCATTGAAGACGATAAACAAATTAAATCCTATCAAGCACCATGAAGTACAAACTAGAATGAAAATAAAAATAATAAACAAAGAATGTGCAAACCGATTTTCAAACTAGTGTTG
This sequence comes from Sequoia sempervirens, assembly GCA_007258455.2. Classification (NCBI taxonomy): domain Eukaryota; kingdom Viridiplantae; phylum Streptophyta; class Pinopsida; order Cupressales; family Cupressaceae; genus Sequoia; species Sequoia sempervirens. The sequence goes on from VDFB02338466.1 coordinate 52,350, forward strand.
ATTGATCTCCATGGCTCTTCCCCACCTGCACAAGGATGCAAGATTTCAAAGGTTGATTGTAGAGGAGGAATGTTGGTTGCTCAATTCTACAACATAACAACCTGATGAAGATGATAGATGGTGATTGAAGACTGATTTTGACAGAGTGAAGATGCTAGAAGAATATTCGATCCAAATGGCTTGTGAACGGTTTGATTTATAGATTTTTTATTTGAACAGAGGTAAGATTTGACAAGATTCGATAAGGATTTGATTTTTGACAAAAGAGGAAATATGACGAGATGAGATAAGATTTCAAAAAGATAGAAAGATTTTGATTCTCTTTTAAAGGAAATAAATCTTGAAAAAGATGAGAAGGATAATTGATGAATTATCTAATTAAATAAATTAATTAGATGCACACGAGTTCAGTTTTGGAAAGAAAGCGAGAAGATATTTTTAGGATTTTATTAATTAAATAAATTTTGGATTTATTTAATTAACATTGGATTTATGATTTCATCAATTAAATAATATAAATTATTTAATTAACATTTGAAGAATTGATAAAAATGATTTAATTAATTAAATAATATAAATTATTTAATTAACATTAGAGGAATGGATGGAAATGATTTAATTAATTAAATAATATAAATTATTTAATTAACATTAGAGGAAGGGATATAAATGATTTAATTAATTAAATAATATAAATTATTTAATTAACATTAGAGAAATGGATGGAAATGATTATGAATTTAATTAAATAAATAAAATTTATTTACTTAAATAGATGATGACATGAGTACCTAGGGCAAAGCATGCTACAAGATGTCTAAATGATGTAATGTTGTGACAAGGTATCGTAAGAGGACCATTTTTTGATGTCTACAGGGCACTTTTGCCTACTCTGTTTTACCTTTTGGACTATGTAATGCACCTGCAACATTTCAAAGGGCAGTGATAAGTATTTTTGCTGATATTTCTCATAATTCTATGGAAATCTACATGGATGACTTCACTACCTATGGAGTTACTTATGAAGAAGCATTAGCCAATTTGGAAAAAGTGTTGAAAAGATGTCAGGAGCAAAAATTTTCTTTGAATAGTGAGAAATGTTTTATGATAATGCAAGAAGGAATTGTTTTATGCCATCATATCTCTCAAGCAAGAATTCAAGTTGATCATACAAAAATAGAAGTTATTCTAACTTTGCCAACACCTACAAAAAAAGGATGTTAGAAGCTTCCTAGGCCATGCTGAGTATTACAAAAGATTTATTAAAGATTTCAACAAGATAGCCAACCCATTATTTGCTTTGTTGACTAAGGATTCTAAATTTAGTTGGACTGAAGCCTGTGAAAAATCTTTCCTGCAACTTAAAAACTTGCTTACTCAGGCACCTATTCTTCAAGGACCGAAGTGGAGTTTTCCTTTTCATATACACATAGATGCTTCTGATTATGCCATTGGGGTAGTTTTAGGACATAAAGAGAATTCAATTGAACATGCCATATATTTCATTAGCAAAAACTTGCAAGGTCCTGAATTAAATTATACTATCACAGAAAAAGAATTTTTAGCAGTTGTGTATGCTTTAAACAAGTTCTGACACTATGTCACTGGTTACCAAGTATTTGTTCATACAGACCATGCAGTAATAAGGTACCTCATGAATAAACCTGCCATATTTGGCAGATTAGCAAGATGGCTCCTATTGTTGCAGGAATTTGATATCACAATAATTGATAAACCAGGACAGGCTAATTTAGTAGCTAATTTCTTATCAAGGCTTCACACGACTACACCTGGCACACCAGAGGTAATTGATGATAGATTTCCTGATGAACATTTATTTTTCATTGTTGTTCGCACCCCATGGTATGTAGATATTGAAAATTACTTGGCAATTAACCAAATTCCAGCCCATTTTTCTCCAAAAGAAAAACAATTGTTGGTGGAGAAAAGTTTTAACTTTTCATGGATTGCAGATTGTTTATTCTATATAGGACCTGACCAAGTCATGCGAAGATATGTAAGGGAAGATGAAACCTATGACATCTTGCATGCTTGTCATGATGAGCCATGCGTTTGGCATTTTGCAACCAAAAGAACATCTATGAAGGTGCTTGCTACTGGATACTATTGGCATACACTACACAGAGATGCTGCAGCCTATACTAGGAAATGTGACAGATGTCAATGCATGGGAATACCAACAAGGTCTGATGAAATGCCCCTATATACTCAAGTGGTAGTCAGTCCCTTTGATAAGTGGGGTATGGATTTTGTTGGACCTATTGATCCTCCATCCAATGGGAAATCATATTTTTTAGTTTGTACTGATTATGTAACCAAATGGGTGGAAGTGAAAGCAATGACTCATGCCCATGACAACAAGGTTGTTGAATTCTTGTATGAGTAGATCTTTACTCGATTTGGCATCCCAAGGGAACTTGTCATAGATCAAGGAGCTCAATTTACATCCAATTTAATCAATACACTAATGAATGATTACAAGATCCAAAACAGGAAGTCTAGCCCCTATCACCCTCAAGCCAATGGTCAGGTAGAAGTTACCAACAGAGAAATTGAGGTGATACTTACAAAGACAGTTCAGCTACATAAGAAAGATTAGAGCAATCAACTTCTTGAAGCCATCTGGGCCTATAGGACAATGTGGAAGACAACTATAGGGTTTACTCCTTTTGAATTACTCTATGGAAAGACTACCATGTTGCCAATATAATTTGAGCACAAGACCTTGAGGACTGCTTTAGAGCTTAATATTGACATTTCCCAAGCCCAAAAGGAATGACTCCTGTAGTTGAATGCGTTAGACGAAATCAGAAAAGTAGCCTTGCAGCATACTGAAATCATACAGTAGCAAAGGAAAAAGTGGCATGACCGACATATCAAAACTAAGTAATTCTCTACCGGTGATTGGGAATTGCTCTATGACTCGAGGTATAAAGAAAATCAAGGTAAACTGACCACCCGATGGCCTGGCCCATATGAAATTGAGAATGTATTTGATAATGGTTCAGTTCAATTAGTTACAATTGATCCTGTTCGATTTAAGCTATTGGTTAATGGACACCGTCTTCGGTTGTATCATAAGCCAGTCTCAAAAGAAGAATTTATGCAATAGTTTGTTCAGGATCCTGCCACTAATCTTCCTGTAGCAAAAGGCTTTAGCCTTTCTCCTATAGCTTCACCATAATGTTGCAATGCATGCTCATAATAAAAGTTTCCTTTTTAAGGAAACCCCTTTTTCTTCGTTCCCACTCATTGCCACATCTCACTTCCATATCTTCCATCACATCCATCCATTCCATCCATACATCCCATCTATCAACGTCACCCATCCACCTCATTCATCCACACCACCCTTAATTATGATTTCATTCCCAACTGTCATCTCATGCTGAAGCCGTCATCTTTCTTAGCACGTACATGCATTTATTGAAAGGTATGTGATATCTTTTGTTGTCGCATCATTGATTTATTTCATTTTATTCATTTACTACTATGTCTATATTAGTCATTATTACCCGATCTCCGCCTATTCTTTAGTACATGTGTGGACACATGTCATATTTTAAGTAGTGGGCGGGATAATCCATTTCACTTATGCTACTGTCACAACTATTAAGATATTTTTTCTTTATTATTTTCTTGTACTTTCCAAATATGACTACATGTTTCATCCTAAATCATAATTAAAACTGCTTATTTAAGTAGTTGTAACAATCATTACATGCAAATATCTTTTGAATTCATTCTTGGAAAAGAAGAGAAAGTGATGGTATGACAAAAAAGTAAAAAGTTTTCTTTGGATTTTCAGAAAAAAGAGTTTAAGTTTCAGCTAAGACAATTGTGAATATGGGTAGTCAACTGGTAAGACATGAGCCTATAGCTCATGAGATATTGACACAAAATCCTCAAACAGTTCAAGCATTCAGCCTTTGTGGTTGGTTGAACTACTTTTTGAGGTTAGATACTTTCAATGAGGAAGTTGCAGGTGAACTTTTAAGAACCCTTTCTGAAGGAGAGGCTACTGTATGGGGTTTAATAGTAGCTGTAACTAAGGAATGGATTGTAGAGGTAACCGGGCTTCGAGCTATAAGAGAGAATTTTTCTTCAGATGTTGTTTCTGCTAGGGCATAATTTACAGTACCAATTGATGGACCTTTGGAGGTCTCTAAGCAAGGATGCAAGCGAGTGTCGTTGCCTCCCCCATATCTAGAATATGTTGCTTTTATAATCAGGTACTTAACATGTGAAGGCCATTTTTCTTACCTACATTCCTACCATTTTAAATTGCTGAGTCATATGAGGCATGGGTTAGGTGTTAATGTCCCAAACTTTTTGTTAAAATTTCTAGAACAATGTGCCCATGAAACCTAAAAGGGGAAGGATAACTCTATTGCCCACCATGTCCTTATAAAACTGTTGATTGAACGTTCTTTGAGGGATGTGTCACCTCTTTCCTGGCAATAATTTATTTCCCAAAATATCCTGTAACTTCCAGAACCCCCTAGGGCACTTTCTCCACAGCCTAAGAAAAAGAAAGAGAAAATAGCATCTACTAGTAGGAAAGCAGGGCAAGGGTCATCTACTCCTGCAGCACCTAGTCCTGCAGCCTTCACACCAGAGTCCTCTGCCCAGGTGTAAAATAGGTCTGCCAATGGGAGAGAAAAAGGAAAAAAAAAGGCAGGAGAGTCATCTAGGGCGGAACAAACCCCAGAATCTGACCCTCATCCTCAAAAAAGGCAACGCTCTACTCCTACAACAATTTCTCCTATAGTAACGCTTGTTGCCACCACAAGTTCAGCATCATCTTCTAATAAGGCAGAGCCCTCTAGGCAATTCAGAAAGAGGAAAGCTACAAGAGCACCTCTGGTAGCTACAACATTGCCAAGAAGAGTTTCAACAAGAAAACAATGTAAAGTCTCCCTTGCTTCACTTCAACCTAAAGTTATCATAATTTTAGAGGAATCTGTAGGTTCTGAACATAATGTCTCTGAGGATGTATCTGAGAATGCTGCATAGAGTCCATTTGTTATTCCTGAAGAAGAACAAATTGAGACAAGGGAAGTTTAGCATAATGAAAGGGGGGTACCAAGTCTCAATGACTTGGCTGCTGCGGCTATGTAGATTTCAGAGGAAGCATAGTCTTCTCCACTACAACAATAGAAATTCATCCTACATCAAGGGGAAGAACAACCTGAACAATTGGAAGTGGCCAATGAAGCTTCATTACCCCCTGAAACTTGTCAAGCCATGGTTGTCTACAAAAAGACATTTTTGATTGAATTCTTGGAATATCTTAGAAACACATGGAGACCGGTCACATTGTAGACCTTGAGTTTCCGCCACCTAGCCAAGACTGAAATGCAACAAAGTATTTGGGAGGAAGAAAAGAAGAAACTAAAAAGAGACATTGAAAGGCAGAAACAAGAAATTTAGGAGTTAAAGGAGAAAATGAATGAAATGATGACAATAACTGGTAAGATTATGGAGTGTAGACCACCGCCTAGAGTTTATGCTCTGTGTCTCAAGGAACAATTTTTGTGGTTCTAGTTAATGAGAATTTCTAGGGATCTAGATCCTGTTATTCACACTGCAAAAGAATTCTATGATGCATACCAGGTGACTCCTAATTGGCTAAGGAATTCTTTGTGCAAATTTTATTTACATGGCTTTATAATTCCCTCTAAAACAGAGTGGAATCCACTTCTATGCATTGGCGACATTCATTTAAGATCACTCATGTCTTGGGTGGCAAACGAAGCTAATTATGGCAAGCAATTGGAAGCATATGAAGAAGCCGAAAGGGATTAGCCTATTCCATTGCGCCCTGAGAGTTCAGACCCCTATACAATGTTGAAAACCTGGCTTACTATGGCATATGGCCATAATAATAATACAGTCAAGATGAAAATATTTGATCTCAGAAAATAGGTGTATCATGAGTTTCAAGAACACACATACTCATTTTGGAAGCTGTCATACTCCAGAATTGAGAAGAGATGGGAGGGATTGACTGTTGGGTTAAGAAGGTCTAAGCCTCACAGTCCCCTGAATTTTATGACAGCTCTCAAAAGATCAAACAGATACATACAATTGGGCCTTCAAGAGAGGTTTGAATTGTGGTTTCCCTTAACATTTAGACCTCATGTGCTGATGTGGCCTCTTTATCCCTGCCGAGCTACAAATATTAATGAAGATACATAATCTCGTAGGTATGAAAGGTGGTAGAGTTTCAGAGGTTTTTATTACAAATTTGAAACTTCATTTCAGGGTCATGCCTCAACCATTGATTTCAAAGAGACCACTAGAAATTTTAATGCTGGAGGACCAACATTAGGTTAAGTAGGGGGAAAATGATGAGCCCAAAATATGCTCATAATTTGGTTATCATGGTGTACTTTTAATACACTTACTTTTGTTGTTCATGGTTGTTTAAACTCTTTAGAAACCTTTTATTGGGGGATATCTTGTGGCAATACATTTTTATATTCCTGCAACCTATCATGATGATATGTCTATATTTATTACTCTGTTTGACTTTCCAAATGACTGGTATAACGCATGTAGTTTTTGAATAATGAAGTAAATTTGATATGTGATTAATAAATAAATATTGTGTAAGTTGCCATGCATGTTTCCGTTCACTTTTGTTGCCTTGTGTTTCGCAGGTTGTTGAAGAAAGTATGAATGAGTCAAGCGCAGCTGATCTTAGCCTTGCAGTAAAATCCATTTCCTGCACGACTTCGAGGAAGTTATTCTGGCGAAGACTCTTTGACTGAAATTGTTGGGAAGGAATTTAAATTTCAATTAATTTGGAAAGAGTGGAATACTTAATTCTCTTTGAATCGTGTTGAGCAGATAAGTTCTCTTATTTAGTCAGTTCCTTGATTCCAAGATACATTTACATCCATTTCTTTCTCTGTTAGGGTTAGTTAATTAGTTGTTTTCATGATTTAAATAAGTGTTCCTCCTACGCGAGTGAGCAAGCATAACGAGATAGAAAGGATATCATGTAAAAGTTAGTATGATAATAAAAAGTAGAGTATGTATGATAAGAAATAGAGTTTTGTGTTAGTTTTCATATGAAAAAAACAATGTACACCATTCTGAGTTTATGAATAAAATTTGATGAAGTTCTAAGTTCAATATTGGCATAATTAGTTGATACTTGCTAAGGGGGCCCACTTAGTAAGTATCTATAGTGATTTAGTTAGTCATTCATTTTCTATTGATCATAAGTTAGAATTTATTCTTGAATTTTTTGTGCAAACTCAGTCTTATATTGTTCCTGTAGCATCAGGAATCCATCCCTGTGTCTGTTCCTGTAGCATAAGGCCAATTCATAGTTTGTTTCTCAGTTGCTAGTTGTTATGGTTTCTGCTTTGATTACGTTTAGAGAATTTTGCATTACCTTCCTGTAACGTAGGTAGAATTCTTTTCAAGTATTTATTTTCAATAGGTTGTGATTGAAACTGGTTCTTAGTGCACATACAGTGCCACTCCATTTCAAGTATACGTTCCCTGCTTTGACAAGTAAATGAACGACCATGAAAAGATATTAGTTTCCTGCTGGAATATCCAATTCCTAGGATAGGTTTTGCCATGATTTTCATATCCTTTTGTGGGTGCAACCATTTTTGGCATTGTTGCCAGGGATGGTGTCAAGCTAAGAACCTGTCAAAAGTCCTTTTTAGTAGTAGTTTAGTATGTTATTCAAACATTTTCAAAATCGTTCAATTCACCATTCATTCTATTGCATGCATAGAAGAAGAAATGCTTTGGGAAGATTCCTTCCTGACCTTCCATTCATTGATCATAATCCTGAACCAACTTATAATCTATTTGAGGAAGAAGGAGACCAAGATATCAATCTATTTGCTAAAAACCTGCTTGTTGAATTGTCATTTGACCCAGCTGATGAAGAACCTAAGGAAAATCCATTTGCTCTGATACTCCATCAAGCAAATATGGCATGAAATCCACCTAATCAACCTCCTGCTTTTGAGTTTCCCATCATTGTTTAGCAAGATACTGATAATCTTAAAAATATTCATTCCTCATTACTCCCCAAGTTCTATGGACTAGTTACAGAGGACCCAGACACTTTCTTGTTTGAGTTTGACATCCTCTATCATAGCTATGATTACACTTTAGATGCTCACGAGCTGAAGTTGTTTCCTTCTACTTTGAAGGAAGGAGCTCTTAGATGGTTCATGAGTTTGGGAAGGGATGTTGTCGATAGTTGGGTAGTATTGCAAACAAAATTTCTTGAGAAGTACAAAGAATATTGTAAAAGTGGTAGTAAGGGAGTTGATATATTCAGAATTTTCATTAAACATCTTTAAACATCTTTTTCATTAAACATCTTTGAACTTAACAAGACTCCTTTAAACATCTTTTTCATTTTATATTTTGCATTTATATGGCCACCTTACATAACGCAGCTTGCATACCTATGGTACCATTACATTTGTTCATGATTTCTAAGCATACAAAGCTTTGCTTGTCTCATGAAGTACAAAATGACATTTTCCTTTTTGGCACTTTATTAAAGTTATCAAGAGGTATAACTTTGATATGGTTGAGTGAGAAGCCCATTCTGAGGAATGACTTTCCCCATAGCCACCTGTGTTTGTGAGTACATACCAATTGGGCATATGTTTCTCACCTTTTGGGCCTTCTCACCCAGTAGATAGCCATCAATTCCATCACCCCAGAGTGAGTATGCATTTTCTTTTTTAGAAAAATTTCCTAGATCTGATCCACAACAAGTTGGACAAACGATCGAAGCTTGATCCAACTTTTCCTTTTTCTCTTTCATATGTGTGTTCCTTTGTTCTTATGTTTACTTTTCCATCAAAACTTCATCCTAGGGGCTTGATCATCCCTCTTGATCATTTTTGTCTCATGTTGCTAGCATAAGTGCATTTGGATCCCTCTAGATTTAAGCAACTACTTTAGTGTGAGTTTGAAGCAAGTTCATCCTGTCACTAAAGTGGGGGCTAATTATATCGTAGAAAAATGAATATTTGGACATTTTCATGGTCATTTAGGTCTTTTCCCTATGATGCTTGGCCTATTTTTCTTAGATTTAATGTTGAAATGTGACTTATGCATTCACATTAGGTCTTGAATATTTAAATTATTAAGGTTTTATGATGTCTTGTAAAGGTGTTGTGAAGTGTTGTAACACATTTCTACACTTTTCTAGACTCTTCTTATTATAATTCATCTAAATTTTCCCTTTTTATCCCTTACCAAGTCTTATTCTAAAGTGTTGTAAAGTCTTGTAACAAACTTTCATGCTTTTCTAGACTTGTCATCACTAATTACACCTTTATTATGCTTTATTTGGCCCCTTTATGCACTTACAAGTCATAATTAAGTGTGTTTTTTAATGTAAACCTGACAAACATCATTAAATAAAACTTAATCCCTAACACCCACGTGCATTCCTTAAGTGGGACCTATTCACCATGGGTGGTGAATGAGTCCCTCTTAGCATAAAATTCAAAATAAATTCAAATTTCTTTCAGGATTTTATTCATTAAGACCTTAGGTTGGCCTGCGATTTTTTTATTTTTGGTAAATTAAGGCATAAGTGTTTATAAATTTTATTTATTTTTCTCATTTTACCATCTCACCAATTCATTCAAACATTCACTCATCAAAAGCATTATTGCATTCAAGCATTCTTCATCATTCAATCAAGTAATTATCAAGCATCTTGGAGTAGCCATTGACATATCTTCAGACTTCAACAACAAGGTTTTTGTGATTTTATGACACTTGCATGTTATTTTTTCATCATTCCTTTCTTATTTCATTTCTTTAACAAGGATGTAATTACCAAAGTGGGGTTTGACCAAGGAAAACCCTATACTCTAACCCGTAACCATTTTTCCCATCTTTGCATGTGTGTTTGCAAGTCTTGTAGGAAGATTTTTCAAAGAGATAGGTGTTGAAAATTGTTCAACAATTCATTAAAGCTATTCAAGTAAACAAAGACCTAATTCAATCTTGGAGACATCATTCAGCCTATTTTCGACATATTTTGATCTGTCAACCCGATAAGGACACAAATACAAATATAGACCCACAAAGTTGTCTTCAGAATTTTTAGATTTTTGTAGGTGGACTGATTCACCATCAGTATTGAATGAGTCCCACTTCCAAGCTGAAGGAAATGTTTAATGAGGTTTTTAGTTCCCAGCACTTCAAAACCTATTTCTATAGAATTTACTAGAAGTAGGACTAATTCACCATTTTTGGTGAATGGGTCACAGTGATCATTAATAGTAATTTCTAAAACATTCTTGAACCTCCCAACTTCAAAAAATTTCCTCCAGGTGCACTCTATTCAGTTTCATTAAGTTATGTTTCCATTTGCTTATGTTTTTAGTTCATTTCTGCATATCACACTATGTTTTAAAACACTTCATATTTCTTAGGTTTTGCATAAATAATCATTCTATCTCTTTAGTTTATTACATTTAAATCATTTAATTTAGATATATTTCCATTGTACTTGAATTAGTTTGAGTGAACCACCTAGATTTTGTTTGGGGTCTATCTCTCTCTTTTAGGTGAAAAACCCTAATTAAGCAAGAGAGTCATAGCATCCTAAAACCCAAAAATCCATGGTTCACTTATGACTCCATTCTTCTTTTTGATAGGCACCAAGTTGGAAACCAAAGTAAAATGCCTAATGGTTTTGATGGTACCTCCTTTTCTAAGTTTTATAAGTTCTTCATGCATCTTAGGTTCTAGGGTAGGAATTATTGGTCTTTATTTTTGTTTGAAGGGTTTTGCATCAGGCTTTAATGGAATCTCATGTTGAAATAGATCTTCTCTATATGCTTTAAGGTCATCATATGACCATGCAAAAACATGCTTATATTTCCTCAATAGTGTGATCAACATCTTTCTAATCATGGGGCTTATCTTCTTTCCAATGTACACCTTTTTTGGAGCCATTTTACTCCCAAGATTAATCTCTTCAACATCGTCCCTCCTTATTGGGTGTTTTCTTCATAATTATTCAATCATTCCCATAAAACACCCTTCCTAATGCTACTAATCCTTTAGGAATATTGTTTTTTTTTAGATGTACTACTTCTTAGCCAAACACAGTTTGTTTACCATCCACTTCTTCAATAGATGCATTGAAATCAATCTCTTGTGCCTCATACTAACCAATATAGTGTAAGAATTTGATCAAATCCATGTCATCATTGAAGACCTACCAATTGTAAATTTTGTCAGGAACTGCAGGTTTGGTCTTGAGTTCCACTTATGAGATTCCTACCAAGGTAATTTCATCCTTTTTCAAGCCCACATTTTCTAAGAATTCAGCCATTAAGTTTTTTGATATATCCACCCACTCAATGGAGAAGGCATCAAAGAGTTATATAGTATCCCACCCTAAATTTTTGTATTGCTTCAATCTCTTACCTTTTATAGAATAATTTTCCCTCACCTGTGAGATAGCTAATTCTGAATCCCCAAAAATGGTTAACACTTTGATCCCATGCATTGTGGCAATGATTAAACCTAGTAACAATTCCTCATACTCTGCTATGTTTTTTATGCACTCAAATGTCAGCAAAAAATGAGTATTTAAATATTTTTCCATTTGGTGAAATGAAAATAATCCCAGCTCCATTCCCCTCTCTACTGCTGGCTCCACCAAAATACATTTTCCATATGCCTTTTTCATTTCAAGAAACATCTCTAGAAATTGGATTTCTACTTAGTAATTTGGGGTTTGAATGCTCAATTCTAAAACTCCCAAGATCCACACCACAAAAGAAATTCATTTGATTAGTGTCAAATATATCAATGACATTTTCTAATCTAGGTTCTCTATATAGCTTAACTTCCCTTCCATTCACGGGTATTGTGGCATAAGATAAATCTATCTAGACATTTCCACCTACTACTACAGTCCATTGCCTAGATAATAACATTCCATAGTTAGGGATAGTGTCCACCACAATGATGTATGTTCTATATGTTTCCTCAGGGTATGATGCCAATTTCAATTCTATGTCCCATATCACTCCAACTACTAGGACTGATATGTTATTTATAGAAACCTAGATTGAAAAAAAATTCACTTTCCTAATACAAATGTTTTCAAACCAATTTTGGCTTATTTTCCAACCTTTCACCTAGACACTCTTGTAGGTCTGCAGACCTTGATTTTTGAACCTAACTCACCTCAAAATCTCTCAACCAATAGAATCCTTACAGTTTTAGAAACCCATTAAAGCAACTCCTTTGGAACATCAACTTCAAATATTTTCTATTACGCTGACCTAGGCCACGAATTAGGCTAATTTTATAAAGTCACCTCTCTAATATTGTAACCGACCTGAGAAACCAATGGAGAAACACTCACCAACCTCAAAAACCATGGAATACACCATTTTTTTGTAGAGATACACCTTCCCTAACACCTATTCAAGAAACCCTTGTTTTAAGCTATTCCTATGAGGATTTATTGAAAAACCAACATCCAAACCTTACCAGTCTTTATCACTGACTCAAAAACATTTCACTAAGCTTGCAGATGCTTAAAATATCAAGATATATCACTTCCCCGAAGATTTCATCAAACCCTAAGACAAAATGTCCATTTTCATGCTCTTTTCCACCCAAATTCATCAAAGACAGCAACTCAAACCCCACTAAACCTTTATCCCATCAAAACGCCTTCATCCTAGCATCTAAACCAACTCCATGGGACCCATTTCACTAGCCACATGCCATATAGTTAGTGAAATGGTCCCTTAAAACATGATTTTTTGTTACAAACCCTTAAAAAAGGTATGCAAACCCGCTTTAAGAAATTTGCCTCTAGAATGCACAAAAATGAATGATAACTATTCAAAACAAATATAAAAGAAATTTAGGCTTGATTCCCACACATTTCACTCCATAAAATATCACAATCTTCCAATACGAAACCATATAGTCCAAAGAAACACAAAATTTATGGAAAAACACAAATTTTGCAAAGGAAAACTATGAAATTTTATTGCTTCTTCTCAATAATCAACTTCACCAACCATCGCTTCAAATTATCAATCCTTTTTAAATTTTTTCCATCAAATTCAATAGTTAGAACTACTTTTTGAATGCAAATGACTATTGGGTTTCCTCTTTACAACTTTACGCATTCTTATTGACAACTTTTAGCATTTTTTTTGCATTATGTGGAATTTGACTCTCCTAATCACCTAAAACATTAAAAATGGTCTATTTAGACCTTATGCATCCTATAAATGAACCCACACTAGAAAAATGATATTTGACCCACCTTGGCCTCTTTTGTCAACATTGACATCTTTTTGCCATATTTTGCAACATTTATAATTCAAACGCTCAAGACACCAAAGTTTTCAATTATAACAAAATGGTCTCCATTGACCTTATTTAGACATAAAACACTCAACAAATTTGACTCTAACACATATAATCAACTCTCCATGATACAAGTAAAGATAAAACATTGAAATTATTTGTGCTCCTACACCATAGATAGCACCTAAAAAGGTTTCCATGTCTCTGGAAACTGATCTTCAATTGTTCCTCCTTTGAATGGTACATTTCTTTGACCTGCAAAAGATACCTTGACTGGTAAATTCTGAAAGCTTTCTCTATAATTACCATCCTTGAGTTCATGGCCAACTTGATGGGGCTTCCCTTGCTTTCTTAAACTTGTTCTGATCTCTCTTCCATCTTTGACCCATGTAGAACTTGTACTAACTACCCTTTGTCCTGTTCACACAACATACTTATCTCCATGACTCTATCCTTGCCCTTCTACTTGTTCCACTCTTTCCTTTGCCTTGAATTTAGGCATCAAAGTCACTTTCCTCAAAGCATTTTCACTTTCAGACCTATACATCACTTTTTTATCAGTCCCAAGAGCCTTTTTCTCAACAAGGCTTGATTGTCCTTCAACTTTTGTAAGTACTATAGGACACCACATTGTTCCAATCATAATTTTTTAAACCTTTCTCAGCCCATCTTGCTTCATCATCAACAATTCACCATTAACCTTCTCTAGGCTAGTTTTCATCTTATTCTTCTCATTATTCTCCCCTTCCAACTATGCATCAACCTTCAATAATTCTTTCCTAATGTCTGCAACCTTAGTCATGGCTACCACCTGATCATTCTTAACTTGCTCAATCTCCACATACTCCTTATTACCCATCATGATTACCTTGGCTGTCTTGATCTGCTCTTTAGTTTCTTCTTGCAATGGAAGCAAAGTGAATGTGTTCCCTTCATGCTCAATCTGATATGTATTAGCCCATCCATCATACACAACATGTTTATCAAATTTCCATGGCCTTCCAAGCAACAAAAGACAACATTGCATTGGTAGAACATCACAAAGTGCCCTATCCTTGTACCTTCCAATTTGAAATTCAACTAAGGCCTACTCATTGACTAGAACTGACTAATCATCATTTAACCATGACACCTTATAGGGCATTTGATGAGGGAATTTTTCAAAACTCAACTTCTCTACCATTTCTCTTGACACTATATTATTAGTGGAGCCTGAATCTATCACTAACTTGCAAAATTTACCTTTTCTCTTGCAGGTGGTCTTGAAAATATTTCTCCTTTGCAATGGTTCTTTTTCCTTGGAGGCCTTCAAGAGATTCCTTTGTAGCATCAAAGCTTCACCAACTTCTAGTCCACAATCAAAACTTGGAGAATTAACACTTTTACCTGCATCCTCTTGCACAATTTGAACCCTCTTTTCACCTCTTCTCTCATTCCCGCCTCAAGTAACACCAAACTTATCAGGACATTTAAAATATGGGTGACCAAACTCACCACAATTATAACACCTCCCTGAAAATGCATTAGAACCACTTCCTTGAATAGTATTTCTACTCCTAAAACTTGTTCTTCAACCTCTCCATCCACCTATAGACTCAACCACTTTCTCTTTACCTTTACCAACATCTCCTTGATCTTCATTTAACTATTTTGGTGTAGAAAATGTACCTCTACCACTAAAAGTACTACCTCTTCCTCTTGTTACCTTCTCTTGTCTCCTCTTCACTTTATCTTTTTCCCTTATAGCCATTTTAAAATAGTCTTCTATTGTTTTAGGTGTCATCAAACTTATTTCATCTTTTATATTATACCTTAGACCATTAAGATATCTTGCCACTCTTTCTTCCTCATCTTCCTCATGTTTTGTTCTTATACTTAACCTATAGAACTCCTTAGTGTATGCTTTCACATCTAGATCCTTTTGCCTAATATTTTGAAGTCTTTTAAGCAATTGAACATTGCAATCATTAGGAAGGAACTTAATTTTGATTTTTTCCTTCATTCTCTCCCAAAAAGTGATCTTGTTCTTCCCCTTTTTCTGCCTTTCTTCTTGCACAAAATTCCACCACAACAAAGCATATCCTTTTAACTTGGTCTTATCCTTCTTCACCTTGTGATCTTAATCTACCTCTTCACTTTCAAAATAATTCTCCATGTTTCCTATCCAATCCAAGAGCTCTTCACCATTTAGTTTACCACCATACATAGGCAAGTCCATTTTTCCATGTCCACCTTTCATAGCCTTCAAAAGCTTCAACATTCTCACATCCTATGGAACCAACTCTTCCTCTTCACTAGAAGTTTTTTCTTCTTCAAAATCACTTTCTTCGATGTCAACCCTAGCTTTAGACTTCAATGCAACTATCTCCCTCTTCAAGGCTTCCAATTCTCTAGCCTACCAATCAATATTCCTATCTGTATAAGAGAAAATTTTCACCCCATGTGCAATTCCCCTTTTTTCTTTTGTCCACCTTAATAAACCAAGTTTGGAGGATTAATTGCACCTAATCCCACTACTTGAATCACACTTGGCACCTATCTTGAGTGTCAGTGGAGGAATTTATGTCAGACACTCCCACACAGTGTGTAGACATCCATGTGACATGTAAGCGTCTGCACGACATGCTGACATCGCTAATATATTCTCACATCTAGAGCCTACAGAGGAATTACACTGCCCATTGGGGGTTGATTTGTAACACCCTCCTCAGTCGACCGAATATGGTCATTTTTTTCTATTCCCCCATTTCCACATGAATTTCTGCTTCTAATCTTTGACCATCTTCTAGACATCTCTTCACCACTTTGGTACTTCATCCACAAGCTTCGTCTCCTCAATCTGCAAACACGTTACACTTTACATCAGCAACATCAACACTTTGTCAATTCGGTAGAGCAAGTTTGGGACCACACCATCATAGCAAAGGCTTGAGTTCCTCTCATTTTCTCCCCCAAGTAGGCTTGAGTTCTCTTGGTGGAGGTGGTAATCTTCCCTCTCCTCTTCTCTATCACTTGGTTGAGTAGCATAACACTATTTTGTAGTGGGGTATGTGCAGGATCATGATGGGCCAAAAAGAGGCAATATGATGGGTATGTGGCTGATGACTTTTTTTTACCCAAAATTGATGAAATGAAAATGGATTTTTAAAGGAGATTCTCAACTTTCCACCAATATAAATTATTCTTTAATTTGAATTTAATAAGTAATTATTATTCATTTTCTATTCAAATTATGACTAAAGTCCTGATTGATAGATTGATTGAAAAACATCTTAGCTTTCAAAAACTATCATTTTTTGAATCCAAAACATGTGTCACATTCTATGCTTAAGCATACTATAGGATTAAAAATGAAAAATTGAATTTCATGAAGTTTTGACCAAGTTAAGGTGGTCAGTACAATTTTTATATTTTTTAAATAATAAAAAAAATTAATAATTAATAATTTACTTGGAAATAAATTACAAAAAATATGCATCACATCGGGACATGAGTCCTCTACTTATATCTAAAATATTATAAAAAATATTATCATTTTATTGTGGTTAGGGTGGTAGACAAACACCTACTTCTTATTTTTTCCCTGAAATTTAAGTACTATTGCATTGAAATTTCAAATTTTCACCAAATAGTTTTCTTTTTTTTAAAACAAACCTAGTGTTTAGAAACTACATTCAATTTGCTGATTCTATTTTACATATTTTTGAAATAATATAGATAGCTTATTCACAAAACAGAGTTGCATACTTTGTTTTCTAATTTTTGCCACTTAAGGGCCTACTTTTTCCATGATGATTCTGCACATACCTAGTGCTTGGTTCTCTTTTGCTTTCATTTTCTCTCTATTTATCTAGCTTTTTGTGGAGGTGGGAACACCAAAATGAGGTCTAACTTAGTTAGGCCCCTATATAGCCCCAATAATTTCTCTCCCTCTTGTGTGTAGGTATTGAAGATACTCACGAGCCGGAAGCTTCATCATGAGAGACACATCCCTTCTTCACCTTATCTTTATCTACTCTTTACTTTGCTTCAATTCTTCTACTTTATCACATTCTGTTAGTTCTTAGTAATCTATTTGCTAACATCCATCTAAACATTTTTTATGATAAACTCGTTCTCTAGTCCATATGAGATGCCAGCATGCCTCGGAGGAACGAGCACACCATGCCGACATTCGTATTTTTTTTTGACATCCTTTGGCAGAGAGCTTGTTAGTTTGTCTAGAAAATCTATGTGACTTACTATTTCAGATTCTAAAACTTCCGCGTTGTTCCATTGAGATAGTATAGGGTAGTTTGCCTCATGAGGATCTTTGAATGAAGAGAATTCATGAGTAGTGAATCCCCCTATATTACACTATCAATAATGTTTCCCTTGGGAGGCATCTTGACTCCTCCAATTACACCTTTTTCCTTGCACGATCCTTCAACCTTCCTCTTTACAACCTTCAACCTATCACTTTCAAATATCTACTAACTGTGCTTTGATACCAATTGATAGCAACCTAGGTTGGAAAACAACTCACTTTCCCAATACAAAGGTTTTTAAACCACTTTTCTTCTCACAAAACCAATTTTGGCTTATTTTCCAACCTTTCACCTAAACACTCTTGTAGGTCTACAAACCTTGATTTTTGAACCTAACTCACCTCAAACTCTCTCAAACAATAGACTCCTTACAGTTTTAGAGACCCATTAAAGAAACTTACAACATGCCTCAATATCTCAAGCAACTCCTTTGGAACAACAACTTTAAATCGTGTCTACTACGTTGATCCAGGCCATGAATTAGGCCAATTTTATAAAGAGTCAGTTCTCTAATCTTCCAATCAACCCAAGAAACCAATGCGTAGTACTCATGAACCTCTAAAACCACCAAATCCACCATTTTTTGCAGAGACACACCTTCCCCAATGCCTATTCAAGAAACCCTTGTTTCAAGCTATTCATATGAGGGTTTATTGAAAACCAAACATCGAGACCTTACTACTCCTTATCATCAACTCAAACACCTCTTGCTAAGCCTACACATGCTTAAAATATCAAGATATACCACTTTCCCAAAATATTTCATCAAATGCTAAGTCAAAACCTCCATTTTCATGCTCTTTTCCACCCATATTCATCAAAGACAACTCAAACCCCACTAAACATTTATCCCTTCATAAATCATTCATACTAGCATCTAAACCAACTCCATGGGACCCATTTCACTATTCATATGCCATACAATTAGTGAAATGGTCCCTTGAAACATGATTTTGTGCTACAAACCCTTAAACAAGTTATATAGACCCACTTTAAGAAATCTACATCTAGAATGCACAAAAATGAATGATAACTATTCAAACCAAATATAAAAGCATGATAGGCCTACTTCCCACACATTTCACTCCATGAAAGATCACAATCTTCTAGTACAAAACCACTCAGTCCAAAAAAACATAATTTTTTTTGAAAAACATAGATTTTGCAAAGGAAAACTATGAAATTTTATTGCTTCTTCTCAATGATCAACTTCACCAACCATCCCTTCAAGTTCTCAAGCCTTTTTAAAGGTTTTACCACCAACTTCAATAGTTAAAACTACTTTTTGAACTCAAATGACCTTTGGGTTTCCTCTTTACAACTTTATGCATTCTTATTGACAACTTTTAGGATTTTTTTTGTATTATGTGCAATTTGACTCTCTTAATCACCTGGAATGTTACAAATGGTCTATTCAAACTTTATTCATCCTAGAAACATGACCCCACACTAGAAAAATGACATTTGACCCACCTTGACCTCTTTTGTCAACATTGACAACTTCTTGCCATGTTTTGCAACATTTACAATTCAGACCCACAAGACACCAAAGTTTGTCAATTATAACAAAATGGTCTCCATTGACCTTATTTAGACATCAAACACTCAAAAAATTTGACTCTAACACCTATAATCAACTCTCCATGAGACAACTAAAGAGAAAACATTGAAATGATTGGTGCTTCTGGACCAGTTATCCATGGCATAACACTTCCCAAAGGTATTGTTCAACCAAAAAGCTAATTCCTTGATGACAACCAAAGGCATGATATTGTTTGTTTCCCCTGAGTCAATCATGCAATTTTTTACCAACTTTTTATTGATCACTAATGTGGTGTAAAATGGATCCACCTGGGAAGGATTTTTTGTAAGGGTATCTCCCAAATAGACCTCTAGTGCCTTTGTAGCTTCCTACTCAATGACATTGATCTCTTTGTTCTAACCTTGCTATTTGTGAGATGCATTGGCAATCAATTTGAGGGTTGTGTCTCTAAATTCATCGACTTTCATCATCTTCATCAAGGGAACTGCCATCTTTATTTAAGTTAGTGCTTGAACAATATTAAATGAAGGGTCAGTCATCCCTTGTTATGTTTTATCTATTTTAGTAACCCTTTTCCCTTTAATTTGAACTTTGTTATCATTTAGTGTTTTCTCAGATTCAATATTTGCAATCTCTTTTTGAAAAATCTTATGAGGCTTCTTTCCTTCACCCTTCTTTTGATCAGATGAGACATTCCCCTTATTCTTTTGTTCCTTTATAAACATACCTCTAGGTATTCCCTAGTCTACATCTGTGGGTATACTTCTTAGGTTGTACTTTTTTCTTTTTTCTTTAGCAATAGCTTTTGCTATGATGGCCCTTTTTCCTCTTTGTTGGGTGTTCTCAATTGAAACTGTGGTGTTGTATTGTATGTGTAGGTTGATTCTTTTGTATTTTCTTCTAAGTCATAGAACACCTCTTGCTCCATATTAACATTGTATTTCTAATTGCTCACATCATATTCATACCCATCCTCAAAGGATGAGTATACCTCATTGGTCTGATGGGACCCCCATCTTAACATGTTCAAGGTGTGGCCATCTCTATCTTGTTCTTGTGACCACTCATCTTCTTGGAAACTTTAAGCCACTACAAAGTGTTTTGGGGCATGGGGTTTGTGACATCATGGACACCATGGTGTAGTATCCATTGCATGTGCTCCATGTTTCTTTAAAAGCTCTAGTGTATATTTCCAATTTGGCTTACCCACTGGTCACCCATCCTTCCAAGTGGTGTTATAGGGCATGTCATGCAATCTTGGCCTTTCATTCATGTACTGATTTTCTTGTCTATTTTGGTGATTGTTAGGATGTTGTGGGATCCTAAGATTATCTATTTTTTCAATCATTTTGGAAACTTTCCTATTCTTTTCAATGGTTATGGCCAATTTTTTTGCATCAGTCAAGCTTGTAAGACATCTATTTATGAGTTCTTACCCTATTTTAGGATCAAATTATTTCAAATAGATGCTTAAAACTATTGTTATAGCTAATTTAGATCCATGTGGTATCTTGTTATTGATCTTGGAGAATCTCTAATTAAAGTAAAAACCAAATTCATTCTAATGTTTTTGAATGCCTATTAACTCATGTAAGGAAAATTTAGGAGCACATTGATTCCCATATTTCTCTAGGAATTGATCTTTGAATTCTTCTGCAGAGGTAATTGAGGCATCTGGTAAGCTATTGAACTATTCCTTACTTCTTCATTCAAGGACATCATGAGTAGCATCACAAGAACATCTTCATGTTCCATTGAAGTTTCTTTTGTGTTCATTTGTTGTATTTGCATTGATCCCTATGAATTTGGGGACAATATTTCTCAAGTTTCTATCAATGGGGTTTAGGCATACTAGATATTTGGCCAAGTAAAATTGTTTGTTCATACTTGTAAGGCTCTATGGATAAGAATTCTTATGTGGTTGATCGGGGTAATATTGGAATCCATGTTGAGGTTGATATACATTTTGTTAGAAATTTTGGTGTGAATATACATTTTACTATGGCACATGATGTTGATGGTGTGGAACATATTGTTGTCCTGGTGGTGGGTAAGATTGTTGGATGTTACTAGTATTTTGTGATTGTGAATTTTGTGGTGGCACATTATGTTGCACATTTTTTTTTGGTTTTCCAACTCTATTGTAAGGTGATTTTGAGATGATCCATTTGGATTGATGTTACCCCATTAATTATGGGGAGGGACATATTTTGGTTTTTTGTTTGGATGGAAACTAATTTGGGACATATGGATATTCATCTGGGACATTTGTTTCTTAAATTATTCATTTTTTTATCAACTTCTTCCTTCTCCTAATTTCCTCCCTCTGTCTTTCCAAATGTTCTTCCAATTCTTGAGTGGTCATTTCATCATAATTCTCAACAAGGGTAGAGTGATCAATGAATCCATACTAGGTTTCTTCCCCTTGTTTTAATGACATCATGTGGTCATTACTCATTTTGTCTTTGAATTTGTTCTTCATCAAATTAGGTGAAAAACTCCTTCATTTTCTAAGGGTATTCCTTAAAGTAGAAAACAAGATGACCAGTGTTTTATTGTTCCAATGGGGTATGTGGATCTCTGCATAGATCATGATTATGGTATTCTGATTCATATAATGAATAAAAGCTATTTTTCAATGTAGGAAATTATTCCAAGATATTCTCTTGATCGATGAATGTAGTGTCTGGTTGTTTAGACGTTGTTATCTCTTTAGAAATATTAGATTTTGGGAGAGAAGAATCACCTATCTTTGCCCATTTTCTCTCATTATTCTTTGGACTTTCTTTGTATAGAGATATCCTACCATTCATTTAGTAGGATTCCTTGATGCTTCAAACCCTATGGTTTTTTCTTCTTGATGTGTACTTTAATTCTTAGTCATGCATTCATTCTAAAACTTTTGATAGAGTTACCACTCACTTCTATGAAAAGTGAGAAAAGTTTATAACTTCTTCGATCTATTCTCGAGTCTTTGGTGTTTTTATATAGTGTGATGGTTTTAAATGATTCTATGGTGACCTATTATTGTTAGAAACCAAGATCTGAAATGCAAACCAGAAAATAACCTTCCACAAAAGAGAAAAATAGAAAAGCAAGAGCTTTGCAAAAAGATGCAAATAATATTACTCAAGAATTCATAATTACATGATGATGATTTTGCTTTATAAAATAAAAGTATGCATAACCCTAATCTTATCTTGAGCAACAAGATAGCAGATGGATGAGAATAATTAACCTAGGAATTAAAATATTACCTAAGTAAAGTTATGCAAGTGTAATAAAATTTAATTACACTAACACCCCCCATAAGTGCAACTTAGGGAGACTAAAAAAGCATGCACCTAAAACTAAGATGAATGCAAGAAAGCATGAATGGGTCCTACAACAAGGCCTGATTAGGTACCCATGTACAAATGCAAAATGAGGTAGAGAAGGAAAACCTAGTGGGACAAAACCCCTCTACAATGAGATGACTATTGCAAAAGAAGCACTGGAAGAACACTGTGGAGTAACACTGAAACCGCAATCGACAAGCAAGGAAAGATACTTTGTCTACAAGAAACCAAAGCAAAATCATAATAATGTGACAATAGACCCGATGCCATGGAACACTAGAAAAATCACAAACTGGAACAACCGTGGAATCTATGAAGCAATAGTAGATGAAATGATGACAAAATTTGGAAACCGTGTATCTTGATGTCGATACCAAACTGAGACTAAAACTCTTCCATAGGAACAAATACCATAAAGACTCTGGAACATTAACCATAAAAAAAGGCTCTCAAATTGAGAAGGATCTGAACCAATGCAGATCAATAACCATAAACTCTCAATCTAAAGTGTGAACCGATGTGAATCTGATATGTATCAAGCTAGAGCAAGATGTGGCAAAAAGAAACTAAGAAACCAGATATAACCCATGTGAGCTATCAACAAATCAAGATGAGATCGAAGTGCATGCACACTCTAATTAGATTATTATGCAAGAAACCCCCCTGATGGAACTTTATCTCAGTTCATTTATTACAATAAACCAATGATTGTAAAAGGAGAGAATGCTAATGTGCATAAACAAAAAATACACCTTAGATCCGTAGAGGATCGAACCAACTTTCCAACATTGCAAGAATGGCGAAAAGGATCACCTAGTCAACAAATATGTCTCCCGTGAGTGAAAATAGAAACATGCAACTTCCAAGGCTGAAAAGGCATAAAAATAGAAAAACAAAAAAATCACACCTACACCATTACGAAGAGCTCATACCCAGCTTTTTGATGATATCTCATTTATGAAAACTGACGTCGTATGCAAAAGTTATGACCGATTCCATGAAACTGCTCTGAATGTGCCCAAGTAGACCTCCAGGATCCCTTAGGGGCTAAAAAATAAAGTCCCTGGTCTCTTGGGCTGACTAGGGGGCTGGCGGCAAGGTGCTGGGTGCGGCCCCTAGTCACCAATGTGACCATCGCAAGGCCTTGAGAGTTCGCAGGGGGTTGGCATGGGGTGCTCGGTCCCAAATGGAACCAACAACCAGTGCTTTGAAGCCCTCGTGGGCTGACTGTCTGGCTAAGCAACCGGTGGCACGGGCAGTGGGAGTGACTACCATTGGTGGAGGGGTGGCCATCGGGCGGTGAATGTGTTGGAGGATGGGAGAGCCATCAGTGGCCATTTGGTGGCTGGTGGCTGCTTGGCGGCAGATCGGTGGTGGGATCCATTTCAACGGTGAACGTCAATCCTCCATTGATTTTTGAATTTT